>PVJI01004992.1:0-101710 GCA_004026765.1 Micronycteris hirsuta
AAGGGTCACGTTGTCCACAGCATCTACCCTCTGCCGGAGCAATAAGGACTGGGCCATTTGAACCTGTCCGGATGGGTCTCAGGCTCTGCCCGCCTTCTCTCCCTCCAGGTACTCCTAGCATTCCTTAATCATCCAGGATGTTGCGGAGTCCAGGATCCTGAAAAGAACATGGGTTTGGAATCAGAAAGAACTGGCTTTAAATCTGGTCCCTTGAACTTAGTCACCTAACCTCTCTGAGCCTCCATTTCCTCATCTGAAACGTGGAGATTTGTAGAGTCGTCCTGGGGGTTAGCATGCTCAGGGACCAAATCCATTTCCTGGCACATCCTGAGTATGTAGGAGGTGGTGGTCCCTTCCTCCGCATCCTCCGCTTGGGTGTGGAGGGGAGAGAGGACCCAGGGCTGCATGGTGAAGCTGAGCCCGGCCGGCTGGCTGGCTGGCTCTGGTGCACAGGCAGGGGCTGCCTGACCGAGCCGGCTCAGCAGGGTCTCTGCCAGCCATGCAGTGGGCTGTGTGTCTACAGCTGCAGAGGCCTCAGCCCCAGAGAGCAAAGGGGTCTCCGAGTCTCCACCCTATCACGGGGAGCAGCCCAGCTGGGGGCCCAGGGTGGAGGTGCGGGCAGGAGTGGGAACCGCAGTCGGAGCCATTACCCTTCTGAGCCGGGGGCTGTCATTAGCTGTCCTGGCCCATAATTGGGCTCTCACCACCCTCTGGCCCGAGATGAGGTTTGGGACTGTGATTATCCGTGATTAGCCTCTTCGTGCTTCAGAATGCTGATTTCACACTGTTTCCTCCTCTCCCGCCCAGCCCTTCCCAAGGGCCCTGCCAGAAGCCCTCAGACGAGAGCTTCTTGCTCCGAGAGACCCACCCAGCGAACTCTTCCCTCCACTCAGCTGTGTTCGTGCGAGCCGTAGCCCGACGCCGGGACGTGAACTCTGCTGAACTGCTCTGCTTCGGAGGGAAAGCTGCCTGCCAGCTTCCTTCCTCTCCGGCTAGGGAGGGATGTGGGCTCATAAAAAAGAAAACCCAGCCCAGGGTAGTGCGGCCTGGTGGTGTAGGGTGTAGACTGAAGCCAGGCCGGACTGGGATCCCACCGCCGCTCTGCCCCTTACTAGCTATTTGGCTTTGGACAAGTTATGAAGCCCTTCTGGGCTTTTCTCACCTGTATGGCAGGGGTATCTGCCTTAGGGGGTTGCAGTGAGGATTATATAGGTCAGCAGGTCATTCAGCCGGTCAGGGTCACAAGCTGTTCACGGAGCACCTCCTATGTGCCTGGTAGGCCCCTGCAGAGACAGGTAAACAGGGCCGAGCCCTCCGGCTCCAAATGCTTCCGTTCTGGGAGACAGGATAGTCACGGACATGAATAAAGCCATTCTAGGCGTTAATCGCTACAATGTAGTGGAGTGTCTCTTGGAGCTGCTGCCCTAGCTGGGGTGGCAGGGAGGAGCTCTCGGTGGAGGCAGCATTTGAGGGGACCAGAAGGGTGAACAGGGTCCAGCCTTGCCATCAGGGAACGGCGAGGACAGAGCCCTGAGAGGTGGATAAGCATGGCTTGCTTGAGGTCAGAAGGGCCATGGGGATAGCAACATCCTGACAGAGGGGCCAGGACATCACACAGGGACCTCATTGGCCACCATGGGGCATATGGATCTCGTTCTAGTCACGCTGTGGGGGAAGCCTTTGGAGGGCTTCAGCGGGAGTGGACAGATCCATTTTCAGCATTAGAAATAGCACGAAGGACTTCTGTCCGCCCCCCCACCCCCGCCCAGCAGCTGCAGAAAGAAGGTGCCTGTCACTTGCCTCTGCTCGATGCTGTCCAGGCATTGCTCAGACCACCACTGATTTGCTGACTTGTTTGGAGGTTGGTGGGACCAGAACGATACTCTACCTCCAGCAAGTAGGCCAGCTGCTCACCGGAGCCTCCAATCCCCTCTTCAGCATCTCTGCTCACACACCTGCCAGGACAGGGAGCTCACTACCTTTCATTGAAAACACTAACTCCTAGAAAGCATTTCTTTCAGCGAGGTGAACTCAACCCCCTCTCATTCACACAACCACCCCTTTGGAGATGCACAGTGCTCAGCTCCTGCTCAGCTCTGCCTTGGGCTCCAGACCCCTCACGCCAGCCTGCGAGCAGGGGAGCAAGGCCTTCACCCGGGCATCTGGCAGCTGTGCTGAAGAGAGCCCCGGACTCTGGAGGAAACGTCATGCTCTCCCTTCTGAGGTCCCAGGGCATTGTGAGCTCCTTCACTCTGGGCCTCTCTCCCCAGCTCCTCCAAGAGGGCTGAGGTCGGGGGACAGAGCCTGGAGACATTTGAACCCACCGCCTCCGCAGCCACCTGGGCAACCCATGCCCACTCTGAGCACCGTCCACAGCCTTCTCCTTCCTCTCCGAGCAGCTTTCTCCTGGAGACTCCCAGGGCCGTGCTCTCCAGGAGGCTCTGCAGCTTCTTGGAAGAGCCTTCCCCTCTGGGCTGCCTGGAACCTGGGAGAACAGAAGTACCAGAGGGTGTTTTCTATGACCCTCTTCTCTGCCGGTAGCGAGTGCTTTCCAGGAACCGAGCGCTTGCTCTGTGTCCTTGAACAGGAGCCCTTGGCCAGGCACTGCGCTGCGGAAGTCGTGTGGTGCCCAGCTTGCACACCGGACGTGGTGGTCCCAGAAGCACTCAGCCCACTTTGTCTCATTTTTCCTCACAATAGCCCTCTGAGGATGTCTGTGTTATAAATGAGGACATGGGAGCAGCTCGGAGAGATTGTGTAACAAGTCCAATGTCAAGGCAATGGCCAAGTTGGAATTCAAACCTCCAGCTCCAGAGCCAAGTTCTTTGCTACTAAGCTCTAATTGCAAGGAGTCGCCGAGAAGAGTGTTCAGTGATACAGATTTTGAAACCGGCCTCACTTCAGGCTCCGGTTTCATCATTTGTACCTTCCCTTCCTGACTTTGGGAAAGTTACTGTGAACTTCTGCCTCTTCTGTGAGAGGGAAGAGAGGTGAGTGCCACCTTACAGAGCTGCTAGCGAGACTCAGAGAGACGTAATGCATGCCGGAGTTGTGGGTGCAGCCTGGCACCTCGTGAGCGAGAAATGAATGGTGCCTTAAAAAACCACACTGTCCAGGGGTCCACGGCAGGGCTGGAGGCCACCCAGGGGCAGTGCCGAGGGGATCCCTAACTCCCACCGGCCTGGAAGATCAGAGCAACCAGCCCCACCCCACTGCTCCACTTGGCTTCCCAGCTTTGCCCTCACCTGGGCCACCAAGGGGCTTATTTGGGGGAACGGCTGGTTTCAGGCCAGCAGCAGGGTGCTTCAGTCTTGCCTGCAGCAAATTGCCTCCTGCACAGCGAGAGCAAGCCTCTTTGGAGGAGAGATGTAATCATCGTGGCATTTCAGCGGTTCAGCGCCTGCATTGTGAGAAGGGCCGAGCTGGGGCTGCTCCTGGGGGGCCCCGCGCTGAGAAAAGCAAGGACACAGTGATGGGGAACAGGCTGCTGATTGGGGTTTTTCTGTTGCCTTGGAACTGCTGCTCCAGGGACAAAGCTGAAAACAACGGGTGCGGAGTGGTCCCACATTGAGAAGCGCAGGCCTAACAGACTTACTAAGAGGATTCCGAACAGGCCCCCAACAACCTGGTACAGACCTGAGCCTTGGCAGTCAGGAGGAATTCTGAGAACCAGGTGACCAGCCAAGAGGGGCATGATGTGGCCATTCCTGTCCCCTCCCCTGGGTAGTCTTCCCACACCATCTAGGGACGAGGGCCCAAGAGGACGTGGTAGAGGACAGGGTAGAGGACACGGGTGCCCGTAGGTGTCCGCGATGGTTCTTCTGTAGGCAGAGGTGAGAAGCAGAGAGCCGGAGTGATGGCAGAGTGAGCGATGGGCCTATGGGGCAGTGCAGGGGGATGCCCACTGCCTGCTGTGGCGAGGATGCAGGGGTTTGTGGTGGGCACTTGTCCTGAGCCATCCTGCTGAACTGTAGGTGAAAGGGCTGGTCCCCAATGAGGGCACCCCTCAGTAAGAGGTGAGGGAGCTCCCCCAGGGAAGAGGTGAGTGAGGTGAGAGGGAGAAGAGGTGTCTTTTCTGTGTCCATACGCACCTCCTGGGGCAGGTCCGAGGCCAAGCCCAAGCTGAGCTGCTCTTTAAGTAGACACTGAAATTCAACCCGCATCACTCTGGACCAGCCTCACGTCTCCACAAAATGCCCAGAAAGCTATGCGACCTGCCCAGGTGGCATCCAAGCACAGACTGGAGAGCAGACAGAGCAGGCCTGGGAGAGTGGTGGGAGGACAAGGGTTTCTGAGTGTATGTACCTAGCTCAGCTGTTCAACAGAACAGACAATGTTTGACTCTTGTTTGGTCTGTCTTCTTTAAGAGAGGATGTATTGAAAGTATGTAAATAAGAGAGAGAGAGAGAACTTGGATCCTAAAACTCTTCACGGGAGGGCATGTTTGTTGCCCCCTGGTCACAGAACAAGGCCCTGAAGCAGGTGCTGGGCTGAACATAGGATCCAGTGTGATGGGCTAGAGGCAGAATCGAAAAAACCGCGAGTGTGGAGACAGAGAGGCAGATCAACCGTGTGTTTCAAAGCACGGATTTGCAGGTCATGCTCGGCCACCTGCAGATTGTGTGGCTTTGGCAAGTCACTTAACCTCCTGGGTCACCTGGAGGCCTTCTTTGCAAAGTGTGGAAAATAAAACTTACAACTTATTTTCTAAAAAAGTCATCGTGAGGATGAAATAAAATTAGCGATGAAAGTCCTTGGTTCGGTTCCCCGACAAGAAAGTACCAAATAACAAAACTAAGAAGTGATGCTTTGCCTTATCAAAATATTCACGTCCGAGAAGAGCCGCTCTCCCTCTCGCGGTCCTTCGGTACAGGCGCAGCTTGTACGTCTCAAGTCCGGTCAGTCCACCTGACTTACGAGAGCCTTCCCAGAAGTCACAGCCACCGTGAGCATGGATTAAGCTCTTACAGAGTGACAATTCTGCTTGTGTGCCACTTGTGTTAACTCGATGGCCGTTGCTTGGCGTGAGGTCTACCTGGTGACCGGGGGGTTTACCCTTCGATCTGGACCCCCACCGGAGCCTCACCTGGACTCCCGATGGGAGCCTGGGAGCCCATGGGTCGAGGGGAATGCTTGTGAGTGCACCGTGTCCCAGGCTGCATGGGAGAGCAGGAGTGGAAATGAGTGTGTGCGTGTGCACTAGCCCCGGCACGAGAGGTGGACAGATGTCTGAGGTCCTGGCACTCTTGCCAGAGCCCCGACTACCAATTGCTATGTGACACTGGGCTTCTGCTGAATGTGAGGGACAGATCCTACAGTGGCCCCCAAGGACATCCCGTCTCCTGGTGTCCACGCCTCTGTGTAACCCCTCCCCTTCACCGTATGCAGGACTACGACTCTCTTCTAATCAACAGAATATAGCACAGGTGAGGGGATGTCGCTCCTGCGATTGTATTTCGCTATATAAAACCGTCTCGGCAGACCAGAGACAGAAGGAGAGAGGCTGCCTCTGGCTTTGGAGAATGAAGCTCCCCTTTGTGAGAGAGCTTACAGAAAGGGTTGTGTGGCAAAGCACCATGGAGCGCCGCTGGGAGCTGAACGTGGCCCCTGGATAACAGCCAGCAAGGGAGCAGGGATCTTAGTTCTGGAGCCACAAAGAGAAAATTCTGCCAGCAACCCAAATAAACTTGAGGCAGACCCTTCCCCGGTCAAGCCTGTGATGAGAACGCAGCCCTGGCCAACCACGGGTGAGATCCTGAAGCAGGGACCCAGCTCAGCCGCGTCCAGACTTTGACCTACGGGAACTGCGAGATAATAAATGTGTGTGCAGCGTCAGAGTCTGTGTTGGTGGCATTCGTGATGCAGCAACACGAAGTGTGAGTTCTGCCTCTGCCAAGGCAGGGAGAGTAACGAACTTGGCTTCTTTCCCCCTCACTCCTGCCCGCCAGTCTCACAGGGAGACAGGGGGGTGAGTTAGATAAATAGCTATGAATTGTTCTGGTCTCCTAGAGAAGAGCACTAATACAAAGTGAAGTGATTATGTCATCAAAGTGGCTTTTAAATTCATCTGAAAAGCAAGTCTAATGAATTGGATGGATAGAGGTTTTTGGGAATTTTGAAAATACCCATTAACCATTGGTTAATGCTGGAAACCGGGAAGACTTTCATTAGGGACGCTCAGTGCCCATAATGGGTCATTACTGAGGCAGGACAGGATCTGCAAAGCAGCCCCTTCCTGGGGCCTAACAATGGGCATAAAAGGTTGAGGTTAATAATCACTAGTAATCAGATCACTGAAGCTGGCATCTCAAAGAGTAATTGTTACCCTCAAGGCCAGCAGAGCCTCTCATTAATGTTTCATCCTGGGACCCAAAATTCAGATGGCATGTCTTTTGAAGATGGCATAGCATGGGGCAGCCATTCTTATCGCTTGTAGAGAATGCATACATCTCACATCATTAGACTGAAATGTTTTCACCTCACCTCAAAGCTGTGAGTGCCAGCAGATTTGGATGTCGTTGGTAGACTGTGGTGATTAGAACTTTGACTTTGGAATCCAATCAGACAAAACCGAGTTCAAATCTCACCCATAACTGTATCACTGTATCAGTTAGTTCTTGTTGCATAACTAACACCCCCAAATTTGATCACGTAAAGCAACAAGCATTTGTTTAGCCCACAAGTATTCAGATTGAGTGGGCAGTTCTGCTTCTCTGCACCCAGTTTGGCTGATTCTTTGCTGGGCTTGCTCACGAATCTGCCATCAGGGGCTTGGCTGGGGCACAGCTGTTCTTGGACGACTTCAGGAGGGAGATCCACGCTGTCTTGGCTCTGCCCCTCATGGTCTCTCACCCTCCAGCACGCCAGTTTGAGCTCATTCACATGCAACTGGCAGAGCTCAAGAGAAAGGACAGAAGCTTGTGAAGCCTCTGGCGGACGAGGCTCAGAACAGGCACGCCTCACTCCTACTGCATTCCATTGATCAGATCAGAAAAACAGCCCAGATTCGAGGACTTCGTCTCTTGATGGGAGGAGCTTCAAAATCATAGGCAAAGGGTGTGGTTACAGGGAGGCTGTTAATTGGGATCATCTATATTTTTCCCCAAGGCAATGCTGTTCCAAAAGCAGCAAGAGTGGGCAAACTTCAATGTACACGTACTTTTCAAGAGGACTCGAGTCCTGTTTGCTGAAGTCCTTTTGGCCAAAGCAAGTGGCACAGACAACCAGACCAAGGGGTGCAGAAACAGACTCCACCTCTCCACGGGAAGAATCTGTGGCCATTTTTTTTGCAGCCTTCTACCCTTCCAAACATTCCCTGGGTAAATCTTAACCACCGCTAAATAAATGAACCCCAGGTGAGGCCAATAGGGCAACACTGGATCAGTGTCGAACCTGGGAGCTCAGCACTCAACAGGCCGGTGAACAGAGTCCGGTATTGCCACAGGAATCTCCGTACCCCACATCCTCACCCCGCCAGCCAAGCCCTCTGCAGCTCCAGCATGCCCACGGCCTGGGCCCCCCCGTTAGAGCTGCATGGAGCAACAGAAATCAAGTGTAAGCCATATCTATACTTTCAAAGTTTCCAGAAACCATGTTAAAAAAACCAAAAAGAGACAGGTGAAAATTAATTTTAATAACATTCTATTTAACATAATATATCTAAAATATGATCATTTCAGCATGTAATCAACAGAAAAGGTATTGCTCAGGTGTGTTTTTTTTACATAGGAAGCCTTCAAAAGTCCATGTATGTTTACACGTGACACAGTGTGTCTGAATTCGGACCAGCCGGGCGTGTGGTCATGCCGCTGCAGTAAGGACCTCACCCCCAACTGTTCTCTAGCCGACCGTCCTGTGGGTCTCCTTGCTAGTCCTTACGGTTTGCGACACAGCAGTTATTTTCTGCGTTCCTTGGCAGGAATTGCCATTGGATGGTGGCCGCGCCACAGGCAAGTCGGTGTTGGCTTTCTTCACCGGGGCCTTGAGGTCTGAAACAGCAGCATGAAGTACAAGCTTGTGGGATAGACGTGTGAGCGACCCCTGGCTGAGTGGCCAACGGCTGAACTGCTCCAGCCCCGTGGACAGAGGAGTCTGGGCCGACAGCTCAGGTCAAAGGCCAGAGATCACCCTAGCTCACATGGCCACCTGTGCATCCTGCAGACCCTGCTCCCCCTCAGAACCCCACCCCTCCGAGCAGGCTTGGCACTGTACCCCTTGAGTGGCAGACACCTTGTGCTTCCTCTAGACCCTTGGCAGCCATGTCTCTGATCAGAAATACTTGACATCCGAGTGTGACTATTCAAGGCCTTGGCAGCTACAAGACCTCGTGGCCTTGCCCAAGAAGCTGACCTTCCCCTGTGGGAAAACCCACATTCTTAAATTTAGAAACCACAGGGCGCTGTGGTGTCGAATGGCAAGCACCTCCTTATAATTTTGAAACTTTAGCATCCCAAGGACTCCACCCAAGGAACTGATCACCCTCTTGTCTTCCAAAACCCTTTTAGGTAAACACCATATTATTATAATTATGAAGCTGCAGGGTTTTGTGGTCCCCCTAAGGAGCTGACCGCCCTTCTGAGACCCACTTTTGATTAAGCACAACACCCTCATGTTGATGAGGCCACAGACCCTCGAAGGCCCCGGTGGTGACCATGAGCCCCGGGTTTCCCTGAGCTGCACTTTGGATAAACACCCCAGTCCTGGAATGGTGGCGCTCACGGGCCACAGAAAGAATTGTGTTTGGTTTTATCCTCTGGGCCTACAATTACAGGAAGACTTGGCTAGGACCCGGCCAGATCTGCAGAAATAAAAACAGTCCTAATGACAGGATGGGTGATGTTTCATCCTCTACTTCCTAGACTTTCTGGATTATCTTTATAATAAAAACTGTGACCAAAAAAAAATGCTTTGTTCCCCCAGCAGGGTGATGAGGATGATTTATCAGAGTTTAACAGCTGAGTTGCCTCTCTGCCCCAGGCCTGCTGACCTTCTGGAAAATCACTGAAATGTATCATTATTATCCAAATTGATGCCTCCAGTCCCTCCGTGGTGCGCATTTGCTCTGCACAGTGATGGATGCGGGGGGCGGGGGCCTGAGTGAGGACGATGCATCTGTCTTAGCAGGACGCGCTACAGCCAGGCAATTAGGGGCCATTTCCTGGTGGGGACCGGCTCGTCCCGGGAGCTGATGGTAGCCCAGGGCGTGAGCTCTGCCTGTCCTCGGGAGGGTGGGGGGCATCACCCCAGCGGTGACTAGAAGCTGGAGGAGGGCTGGCCCCTGGGGTATGTGAAGCTGCGATCTGGGGCAAAGGCCGCAGGAGGTCTGTGCTGGGCCCAGGCAGGGCAGCCCTCAGACAGGGGGTTGCAACTCGGGTTGAACTTGCCGCTGCCAGGGGACATGCGCAATGTCTGGAGATATTGTCTATTTTCCCAACTGGGGAAGGGGTGCTACTGGCATCTAGTGGGCTGAGGTCGGGGATGCTGCTAAACACCTCACAGTGCACATCACAAGAAAGCATTAGTGGGCCCGGGCCCGGGATGCCAACAGGGCTGCGGCTGAGGAACCCTGCCCCAGGGCAAGTGGGGCTCTTCTCAGGGGCCTTGGGCAGCAGTCAAAGCCCTGATAGGAAAGTGGGCTCAGCACTAATGGAGGTGCCATGAGTGACAGCCGACACCGAGCAGGAAGGGCGCTAAGCTGGTTCTATTATGGCTTCAGGGGCCAAGGCTTATGCAGGCCGCCTAACTAACTTTGGATGACCCCAGCCCGCCCTGCCACACCAGAGGAAGCACACAGTGTCTGCCAGGCATGCCTACACTCTGTCCTCCGTGCCTTCTTCACGCTGTTCCTCTGTCTTTCTCTCCCCCCAGTTCTACCTGATTTAATCTCACCCATCCTTCAAGGCTTAAATGCCGCTTTTCCCACGAAGCCTGCCCTGATTTCCTCTCCCTATACCCACACACATAACTATCCTTCCTTCATTGGGTTGCTGTTGGGAATTACCCCCAGAACAGAGGAGTGGTACAGAAAGGTACCTTGCTTAAATGCAACTGGGCTGACATCCTGTTTTTGCTGCTTGTTACTTTCTTGGTGTTACACCAATACTTTAAGCTTGCTGAGTACTTTAAGCTTCCACATATCTGGCTGGAATGGGGCTCAATCAAGGGGTGTTGGAAATCGGGATGCATTAAAATGCATTTGCAGAGCTTGGCGCACAGTGGGATGGAGAAACCATCAGAGCATCATAGCTAACCTTTCCTGTGCTCTCCCGGAAGCCTGGGCCCTGCTCTCAGAGCTTTGTCTAGTCTGTGGATGCCATCACTGTTCTGCCCTTCCGGATGAAGAACGGAGGCCCCGGGGGGGCGAGCAGCTTGCCAAAGTCCCCCAGCTGGGGAAGCGGTGCTGCAGCCTGCCCTGGAAGCAGGCGCTGCCCACCTCTGCAGAAGTCAGCCATGCATAGTTCCCTTTCCTGGGCTGCCCCAGACGATGGCAGGTAGAGAGGCTCTTGGCTGATCCAACCTGTGTCCAACTATCCAACTTTCTAGTCCAGCACATACCTGTGCATACTCTAAGCAGAGTGCCGGGTGTGCATTTCATTCAGAGGCCAACAGCCATTGTAAGCCATTTGCAGATGAGGGATGAGGTTCCCAGTGGCTATACAACATGTTCAATGTCACGCAGTGTAGAAAAAGCAGGGCCAGGTTCAAACCTAGGTCCCCTGATTCCAAAGCTAACAATACTAAGCATTTTAATGATAATAATCTAGTAACCATCACAAATGGGAAATACAGCTAACATTAGCTTACACTGCATTGCCAGGGACTGTGCTAAGTCCTCTACGGGTGTAGCTTACAGGTTCCGCTTTTGTTACCAACCCCCAGGTCAGAACGCTGAGACTTCCGGGAGAACGGCTTTCCTGAGGTTCCCGGCTACTCCGACTCCTGCACCCTCTGGCCTGCTCACTCCCCAGAAGCTCTCTCTCCCATGTCGAGAACTCTGTGCCCACGGCCAGGCCCCCTCTCCTGAAGTTGTTAGCAAATTGTTCTGGCCACAGCAGCATGTCCCCAGCAGGCCTGGCCCTGCCTTCAGAGGCTAACTCAGCTGGTCTTTAATGAGCATCTCTGGGGACAAAGACAGCTGGAGTTCTTGTTCAAGGCCTCGTTGTCAGGACAAATCATGAATTGTTGTGTTCTCTGTGCTTTTGTACTAAATAATTGGCTTCAATTAAATGGGCTGGGTGGCGTGAGACACTTGGAAGAGCAAGAACATGACTGAGCGTGGAGAGCCCGGGGGGTGCTCTGAGGCGCCCGCCAGGGGTCTGTGCTCCCCTCTGCCACCTTGGAATGGGGTCGTAACCTCTCTTGGCTCAGTTTTCTCCTCTGTAGAATAGAAAGAGGAAAAAGAAACCTCCGTCAGGAGTTTTCAAACTTCACTTGGCAAAGCCATGGTGGTCCTCAGGGGTCTGGGGTGGGGCAGGACTCTGCACAGACCCCCCGGTGCTCCGCTAGGACAGCTCCTTCTCTCTCTACTTGTTTCACATATTGGGCTGTTTCCATCCATTTCAGTCTGAGCGAAAAAAAGTGGAAAAGGAAGAAAGGAAGGAAAAGAGAGAAGGAAAGAAGAGAGTTTGAAGTCACTAGACAGAGAATATTTAGGGTCCATTCCCGGTCTAGTATTTTGCAAATCCACTGTGAGCTTTGGGGGTCTTGTAACAGAGGGGTGACCCAACTGTTGCTAAGGAAGGCTTGATCCAGGTGGCCAGTGTCCACGCTCTGAACTTGAGCCAGCCTCGCCTCTCTCACCCTACTTTCTGCATCTGAGCAAAAGAAAACGTTGATGACGATGAAGACAAGAGCAGTGACAATGGCAATGATCACTAACCTTCCCACACAGACCCACGTGCCCCGGGCTGAGCGCCTATCAACGCAAACAGAAGTTCCAGTGAGACAGGTGCAGACTTGCCCTCCTTCACCCGCTGACTCGACGACTGGTATTTATTGAGCACCAGCTGTGTGCTCAGTGTCATGAACAAAGGCAGCAATCCTGCTCTCACAGAGCATACATGCCAGGGTGGAAACCGACAATACAAATCACATGTAAGCAAAAGAAAGGAAGATCAGGCTGGGAAGGGGGGTGGTGAACAGTGGGGCTGGGGTAGGGTTTGCAATTCAAAACCACGCCATTGGGAAAGGCCTTAGGAGGAGGCGGCATCTGAGCGCGGATCTGAAGGAGCCCGGCGGGCGTCTGGGCAAAGTGCCCCAGAGAGAGGGAACAGCCCCGGGGCTGGGAGCTGCGCGGAGCATGCTCTCCTGGTAAGTGGCAGATGTGCACGCAGCCAGGCCAAACTCTGTAAGCACATTTGAAACCTCACATCATGTCCACTCCCATTCCATTGGCCCAGGCAAGTCACACAGTGTGTATTTGCCCTCCAGAGAGGGCACTTCCAAGTCACAGGGCAAAGGGCGTGGATACAGAATTCCATTCCAGGGAGGAAGTGAAGAGCCGAGACCATAATCCAATCTTCCACAGCAGGAGGTGGTTTGTTCATTTACATGAGGGGATCAATTTTTAATAAAATTATTTTTTATTAAAGTATAGTTGACATATGGTATTAGTTTCAGTGTACGACACAGTGAACTGATATTTATATACCTTATGATGTGACCCCCACAATAGGTCTAGGACCCCTCTGTCGCTTTATCAGTTATTGTGGCATTATTGACTACATTTCTTGTGCTGTACGTTACATCCCACGACTTCCTTATTTTGAGACTGTCTCTTATTCCTCTTCACCTTTTCTATCTGTTCTCTGTTCCCCTCCCCTCTGGCAACCAGCAGTTTGTTCTCTGTATCTGTGAGTCTGTTTTGTCTGTCCATTTGTTTTGGCTCTTCTAGATCCCCCATGTAAGCAATACCAGGTAGCATTTGCTTCTCTCTGACATTTCATTTAGCATCATACCCTCTAGTTCCAACCACATTGTTGTAAATGGCAAGACTGTGCTCTTTTTTATCGCTGAGTAATATTCCACTGTATGGATGTACCGTTATTCCCTATTCCGTCATCTATTGCCGGATACCTAGTCATTCTGACAGCAGCTTCCCAGACTAATCACCTTCCCCATTTACAGCAAAAGGACCACGTCCTCCCACCTCAAACAGCTCCCAAAGCCACCAGCCCTTCGCCAGCTCCACTTCCTAACTGGGCCTGGGAGTCGTCATTTAGATTCTAATGTGTTACTTTTGCAAAGGAGGGAGGCAGTGTTCTGGATATTCCTCGGGGCTGCAGAATCTCTAGGCACACAGCACGCGGCATCTGGTCAAGCAAGCACCTCCAAGAGGCGATTTGTAGCGTCTCTCCCTCCTCTCCCTGCCCCGCCCTCCCTGCAGCCCAGCCCCGTGCCTGGTTCAGCCCAGGCCACAGCCCAGGAGGGTCTGGAATCCGGGGGGCAGCAGCAGCCCGAAGGAGCCCTTCTGCGAAGCCAGGCTTTGGGCCAAAACATCAGCTGACGGTGTTCCTTCCTCCCTGGTTTTCGCAGGCAGCTCCCCTGAACTTGCACTAAGTGTTTCATTTTCTTTCTCCAGCAGTGCTGAAGCCTTGCAGATCCTCAGGAGAAGATGCAGCATTGCCTTTTCCCTGAGGGCGCAGCCAAGAGTTTCTGGATTGGCACTTTTCTCGCCCACTGCCTTCTCTGCCGTCCCACTGATGGGCATTTCCTTGGCAGCTGGGGTGAGAGCTGGCGAGTAGGAGTGACACCCCCCAGCGCTACTCCTGGCTCAGAGTAGAGGTTCCCTGGATGGGAGGAATTGGAGTTGAGAAGGATCTCTCACTGCAGGGACACCCCACTTCCACGGCAGGCTGGAAATCGGGAGACGCTGCTGATCCTCCCTCTCCTGTTCTCCCTGGTGGACAATGGTTTGAGAGGGGCTGGTGCAGAGGGCGGCTTCAGCATGGGCCTGCCCCCCTCGTCAGCAGGTGCGTGTGCTGCCCCGCTGAGAGACCCTCCTCATTCCTGGGCCACGATGCCTATACTGATGCCCGATATTCACTGTGCAGGTAAGCTCTGCCTCCGTTTAAAAATAAGGTACAATGATGGAATACGATTCCGCCTTAGGAAAGAAGGAAGTTTCTGCCACGTGCTACAACGTGGACCCACTTGGAGGACATCATGTTAAGCGAAGTAAGCCAGTCTCAAAAGGACAAGTACTGTAGGACCCCACTTATAGGAAGTAAGTACCCTGAGAAGTCAGATTCACAGAGACAGAAAGTGGACTGGTGGTTGCCAGGGGCTGGGGAAGGAGGGAACAGGAGCTCGTGTTTAAAGGCTACTGAGTTTAAATTTTGCAAGATGAAAGCGGTTCTGGAGACGGGTGGTGTGATTGTTGCACCACAGAGTGAATGTACTCAATGCCCCGAACTCCACGCTGAAAAATGGTCAAGGTGGTCCATTTCACGAGAGGTGTATTTCACCACAATAAAAAAAAGAGCAGGGGAAACCCAAGGGAGTTACTTGCCCAAGGCTGAGCAGCTGCTAGGAAGCGGAGCCTGAACTGGAACCCACACAGAGCGACTCTGGAATTCACACTTATCACCCCAAAACCTTCCCCTGGACCACTGCAGTACAAGGGGGGACAGCGCCAGGGGCCAGCACAGCGCTGTAGGCGGTGAGGGAGCTCTGCTGGCCGACCCCGGACTGGAAGCGGGTCTCCCAGCCTCTCTGAACCGATGCCTCCCTGCAGGATGGAGGTGGTAAAGATGCCACCTCAAGGGGAGAAAGGGAAGATAAACTGAGATCATGCTCCCAGCTGGCGCTGAGCTCAGTGCAGAGGGCCGACCACATATGAAAAGGGTGCAGACTCCGTGACACGGTGTGGGCCCCATGACAACGGTTCGCTCAGTCTGCTGTGGGAGTGACAGAGAAGTACTACGACTGACACCAAGGACACTCTTTGAAGAAGGTATCATTTGAGTGAAGGATAGAGTAGGATTTCAACAGTGGGCTGCGAGGTAGGGAGGGTGTCCCTGATGAAGGTTTCGGTGGGAGGTGGGAGTGGGGGCTCTCTCCGATCTGTTCTGAGAACTTGCCACTAGGCGCATGTGACTGGAGTAGAGAATCAAAAACAACTGATCAGTTCTTAGGGGTGCAAATTACAGAAACTCAGTTCAACGGGAATTTTTGCTCATGTTATCAGAAGAATGTAGGCAATGAGCTTCAGGTGCAGCTGGATCCAGGTGCTCCAAAGCTGCCATTTATTTTATTTTTTTTTAAGGTTTATTTTATTCTCTTTCGAGAGAGAAGAAGGGAAAGAGAGAAAGAGAGAGAAACATTGATATAAGAGAACAACATCCATTTCTTGCCTCCACATGCCCTCTCTGGAGATCAAACCCACAACTGAGGCATGTGCCCTGACCTGGAATCAAACCAGCGACCTTTCAGTTACAGGACAACACTCCAACTAACTGACCCACACCAGCCAGGGCAAAGGCTGCCATTTAGATTCGGTCTTTCTTCCATCTCCTGGTTCTGCTCTCCTTGCACTGGCTTCCCTAAGAGATAAATGAATGTCTCGAGGCTTTTCTCCCTCCTGCTTCAACCCTGGATGGGAAAGAACAGATCTTTCCCAGTAGCTTCAAACAAAGTCCCAGGGCGGACTCCGACTGACCCAGCTTCCACATCAAGCCGTCCCTGAGCCCTACCTTGCTCAGAGCTACTGTTTGGACTGGGGCTTGGAGCTGGGATGAGAGGCCTGTCGGCCCTGCCTGGACGACAGGGGCTGAGAGTGGAGGCTGGGCAGCTTGTCGAAGGAAGCCCAGGATGATGTTTCTGGAAGGAGGGAGATGAATGTTAAGCAGACAAAAACACCAGAGGTCCTCGACAGGCAGCAGGAGCTAAGGCTGCTCCTCTAATTAGAAGCCCTCCTCTGATTCACAGTGCTCCCCCCCACCCCCTGCCCCACCAACTTTCTATACCTCCCAGCCTCCCGCTCCGGCCCCAGCAAGATGTACTCATTTGCACCTCTTTGGCTCCTCTCTGCACATGTTTCCAACTTCCCCAGAAGCTGGGTGTAATATGGCCCCATCCCAGGTGCCAGCAACACCTTCTGGCAGCACGGCACCCGCCAGCTGCCACGCCCCACCCCAGGCCGTGGCCACGTTATTTGAGTTCGTGGGAACCGATGGCTGGGCTGTCTGTGTCTCAGGCTGACCTGTTCTACAGCCTCCACCCCCTGCTTGCGAGATCCCTGGCCATTCAGGGGTGCAGGAGACGTCCCGGCCACAATAGCCTTAATCAGGGTTTTGAGCAGAGTCCCAGAAGGCTCTCACTGGCTCTGCTGATATGCCAGCGCCAAATATAGAACAGGCCCAGCCACCCCACCCCTTAATTCTGTAATTTGTTCGAATCAAATGATTACACTAGCCCGGGGAGACATCATTGGTGATAACCCAGCCAGCCCCACCTGGGTTTGGTCCAAGACAGCATCAGTGTGAAGCTACAGCCTGCCTGTAGCTTCAGCCCCCTTCTCTGCATTGCCTTCCCTTTTTAGCTCCCATTCCTGGTCCCAGCGGCCATCTGCTACTGCTGCTGCTGCCTCTCTCCCCTCCCCCCAAGTCCCTGAAAAACTCGTGTGGTGTGAAGGAAAGAGGCATATACTCACTCATTCACCCTACAGATAATTACTGAGCTTATGCTATGAGTACAGACACTGTGAGGTACTGGAGACTGAGACAGGATGTCAGCCCCGGCCACTCAGATGACAGCCTCGTTGGGGAGGGAGGCCTCTCGGGAGCATTTGGGGTCTTCAGTGACAAGCCTCCCAGTGAAGCAGAGCCAGGAGGGGTGTTAAGGACTATCTGGGGGCAATGGGGCCTCAGGGAGGAGTACGGCCCAAAGCAAATGGCTCGGTATGCAGAGCAGATTCCTGCTCTCAGCTTCCCTCAAGAACACCAGACCCTTGACCATGGCCATGGGCTCCTTCCTGTCCAGATTTGGAAATGGTCTTTTCTCTCAGGGGAGGTAGGAGCGCATGGGTGTTTCAACCCTTCCTTTTCAGCGTCCTTGCCCCTTCCAGGAAAAATTCCCATTCATTCACACAACAGAAAGGGCAGCAGCACCCTCTGAGGCCAAGCAGGCTGGGGAGCCAGCCACTGGGGGACAAGGGTGAGCCAAAGCCACCAACAGAAATACCTCTGAGCCTTTGCCTAGGCCGTTCCCTCTGCCTGGCACTCCCTCCTCACCTCACCCGCTTGTCAGAGGCCCAGTCTGCCACCAGCTCAGAAGAGTCTTTCCTGACCTTTCCATCTCCCCCAGAACTGGGAGACTTCGGTGGCAATAATAGCATCAGCTCCCATTTGCTGTGCCAGACATTTCACATGTTATTCTCACGTCACCTGTGGGGTGGGCTCCTTTCTCCTCCTCGTACAGATGAGAAAGCAGGCTCAGGAGAGGCCAGATAACAAGGATGCAAACTCCGCCTCGCTCGGGACACACACTCCCTCCCTCCCAGGGAACCCAGGCAAAGGCAGCCTCCATAGTAGCCGGGACCATGCCTGTCAACAGGGACCCGAGACTCACTCCCCCTCCACACCTTTCTCTTTCCAATTATAAACCCATTTCCTGTTCAGACCAGCAGGAAGCAAGGTTTCCTGTTTCCTTTTGAAATTCCCAACTAGATTTTTCTTTGACCCGTGATTCCTGAGGCTGGTCTAGCAGCAATCCGTAAAGGGGCCCTGATTTAAAAAATAAGAAGTCGGCCGTCTCCTGGGCTTTCATCTTCCTCTCCTCTGTTGTCGTCTCGAGCAATTTCATGATGCTCAGCCTGTGACTCACACATCTGCGTGGATCCCAATCCCCCCGCCACACACACACACAGCAGCAGCGCAGCAGCGCGGGGCCCCTGCTCGCTAGTGGTCGCCGCCTGTGCCAGCCTCTGCCTGGAGCTCCACCTCCCAGACTCCTGGGTTAATCAGGCTGATTGGTTTTAATCAGTTCCCTGCTGCCAGCAACTCACCCAGCGGCAGAGTGGGGGTGGGCAGGGGAGGGAGCCTGATTCAGCGGGCAGGCAGGGACTTGCTCTGTGTGACTTGCAAAATGATGACCTTCTCTGAGCCTCAGTTCCCTCGTGTGTTCATGGAAGCAGGAGAGAGAATATAATTCTATAATAATGGAGGCGTTCGTTCTCGAGGTTTTCTTGGAACACCTACTACATGTGCTAGACAATGTTTTGGGCCCTGGGATGTATTTTTGAACAAAAAGGATGAGCCTCCTCCCTCTTAGCATTTACATTCTTTTTGGAGAGACTGAAGCTATAGTGAGACCGGCAGGCTCACTATGGAGATCGCTAGCCCCTGGGAGGGGTTGCAGGTACTATTGTCTCTTCGAGTCTTGACCCCAGGGCTGAAGAAATAAATGTGGGTGTTACCAATCTATAGACAATGTTTAATGACCAGGATGGTGTCACATAGCACTTTAGGCTTAATGATAATTGCTATCATTGAGTCCTACTTCACGTCAGCCATTTGATCACCTTCCTTGTCTTATTCAGTTTTTAAAACAACTCTGAGATTACCCCCGTCTTACAGTGGAGGAAGCACAGTCTCAGAGAAGAGAAGTATCTTGTTCAAGGTCACATGGGATGTGATCCAGGCCTGTCTGATTCCAAAGCCTTCATCCCCTCCGCGGCCCTAGCAAAGCTGCTGTGGGTGTGTTCAGACTGGAGCAGGCTGACCAGTTCACTTGGGCTTGGCTGCAGAGGACCACGGATGCCAGCCACAGAGTTCACGTCCACGCAGAGGCAATGAAGTAAAGTTCTCAGCCAGGCACTGAGACCACCTGGCCAACTTCCCCGGCCTCTGCTTCCTCCTGAGACCCCAATCCCATGAACTTTCAGCCCTCTCTGCATCCCATCTCCTGGGGTTCTGCCAGGCCCAGCTGTGACCCGCGTGGCTGGAGAGGCCTGTGGGTTGCCGTCAGCTCCTCCAGAAGTAAGCTGGGGGAGCACAAAGCATCCAGGTGTCCCCTCCTGCCCCAGAGACACCCCTTCCCCAGAACAGTCAGACTTCTTTCTTCCTCTCTAAGTCCAGGGCTGCTGGCAGCTGTCCAGGCTCCCACTTCCTGTCCTGGGCTAAAGACTCATGGGCCCTCGGAGCAGACAAGGCCCCTGAAATCATCTGGAATGAGCCCCTCACTCACTCACAGGTAGAAGCCTGAGGACAGAGAGGTGAGTCTGGGCTAGAATACAGGTCCAGAGCCTTTCTCTTCTTCCTCCCAACTCAGAACTGACAGGGACGGTCAGAGTGTGCTTCCCTGGCCAGCAGCCTCAGGGCAGAAATGCCGTCCCTGGGCCTGGGACCCAGCGACCTGCACTTTCCCAAGCCTTCCAAATGATTCTGGAACCTCCAAACTTTAAGAAGCATGGGCTCCGGGCTGGCCTCCCCAGTTCATTCCTTCAGGTCTCGCAGTCCTCATTCTTCACTGGATTTGCTCGATCATTCTAAATGCAGACACAATCACGACACTTGCTGCCCCAAACCCCTCAGTAGCCCCCGGAATCAGACAGTTTGGGACACCATTTCAAATTCTCTTGGTCTTGCCTCTCATTTCAGCCATAGCGGTGATACCCAGCTCCAGGCAAGTTGGTTTGTGGTTCATTGGTTTTCCGTGTGGGTTTTGAGCAGCTTCATGAATAGGAGCGACCTGCCTTGCACTGCGAGCCTGCCTATGTCCCTCCTGATCCTTCCTGGCCTGCGCCGTCTCTAGCCCAGAAGCACAGGAGGAGTTCCTGTCCCATAGGGCCACCGTGGCCAGTGGGAGATGGAGCTTGTGCATAAATGCTTCCCACTCTCTTCCTGCTCGGAGTCCTGTGGCAGCCCCACGGGAAGGCGAAGCTTTGCCTGGGGCCCACTCCCCACACCGCTCCTATTCCCTGGATCACTCTCTCTGTCTCAGAGCTCGCCCCTCGGTCTTCAGGCTCTGCCTTCTGCACACCCTGGGCTCAGACATGCCCCGTTACCTCTTCACATCCGGCTGATCGGTGTTCAGTTCCTGCAGGGCTAGAATCTAGGACGGAAGTCATCCACCGAGCCAGGCAAACTGGGCTCCTCACGGCCCTAATAACCGACAATGCCTTGTGGCATTGGGGAAGGAGAGGCACCTTCCATGAGGCCTCCCCCTCCCGTAGCGGTGTAGCCACGGTGATGTGAAATCAGACCCGAAAGGGAAAGAGTGCCAAGCTTTCTGGAAGCGGAGAGATCTCCTACCATGTCCTTCTTTTCTTAGGCTTGATCCCTCCTCCTGCCTCAGCTGGGCTCCTCTCTATGCCCCCGCAGTCCCTGCGTCCCCAGGACCTCTGCAAAATGGTACAACTGTTGTGACCACGTGCTGAGCGTTCACGGTGGCCAGCTCTGTGTGAAATGGTTGACAGCGTGGACTCCCTGGTTTTGAGTCCTGGCCCTGCCACCTGTCACCTGCACAAATTTGGACAAGCAGCAACCAATCTGTGCCCCAGTGTCCGCATTTGTGAAATGAGGACAAAAATACTCCCCTCGTGGAACCGTTAGGGAAGCAATTTAACGTACACAAAGTGTGTGGAGCTGTGAGGGGTGCACAGTTAATGCGGTTTACATGTAACTATTATATTAAAGTTGTTCTCACATAACCCTGTGATCTAAGCATTACCATCCAAACATTCCGTTGGAAACTGGGGTTCAGAGAGGTTAAGTGAATTGTCCAAGATCACACAGCTGGTCAGAGATGGAGCTGGTACTTAAACCAGTCCAGTCCACATCCCTTAACACTGAGAGACTGTTTCCTGGTGCTCGGGGACTGAGTGGCATGGTTAAACCTTTCTTCCACCTTGAAGGAAGGCCTGAGCCCTGCCTGAGCCCCTATCTGCGGACAGGCTTGGATGATGTGATGGAGGGGGAACATCCAGGGGACTTTTAGGGGCCTTGGGAGCAGACGAGCCTCCACCCCCACAAACCTTGCTCTCTTTCTCTTGAGTCCACTCACAGCATTCGCTGTGGCCCAGTGGTGACATCCGGGCTGCTGGCACCAGAGAAGGAATTGGTACATGACCTTGTTTTTAAAGCTTCATTTCAAAGAAAGTTCATGCTCTTGGAGCCCTAGTGGGATTAAACAAAGAACAGCTTTGTGTGGTTAAACACACCTGGAAAATGTCAGGCTAAGTCAAGTGGAAAAGGCCTTTTTGTCCTGGGACTTCTGAGAACCTTCCACATGTCGATATGAACGTGGCTCTTCAAAGGGGAGGGAAGCGTGCATGCTCCCCAAACAGATTTACCCAGGGTGCCCTCCTTCCTGAGGACAACGCTTCGGATTGGCAGACCGCACTTTGAGTACAGTTGCTGTAGTGTTTGGAGCACTTCTACCCTCTTCCAGACGGACAGATTGCCTTAGACAGATGGGGGCTTCCCTCCTGCCTGGGAAGTCTGTTCCCTGCTCTTGGAAGAAGCCATGAGTCACCCATCCTGCTCTCTGGGTGCCAGCTCTGGGGTGTGAGAAAGGGTGTGCTCAGCGAGAAGGGGCGAGCAGCCTCCTGGCCTAGGAAGTGAACGCCCCCTTGGACGGCAGACCCCACAGTGGCTAAGGTTACCTATTACAACCATGTTGGTCATCAAAATTGAAATTCCTCCATACCAGTTGGTTAAAAGCTGCTTCTCTGAGCCCCCACGTTCCCCCACCCCTACTGCTGACCCAGCCACCCTAGCCCCTCACATGGGATCCCCTGGGCCTTGCCATGATCCAGCAGCCAAGAGGTTAATGCTTGGCACAGACTCCGGCAGGCCTGGGTCTGTTGCAGCTGGTCACGACCCCGCCATACTAGATGATAAATCATTTGAATATCATCCTTGACATCAACCACGAGTACCCATCAGTTGCTCTGACGTCTGAAGAGATGAGCAGAGAAGAACACAGGACCGATGGCACACTAGAGAAGACAGAGCACAGGCTTGGGAGGCAGATCTTTCGAGCTCTTTCCCTGCCGTTTCCCTGCGGTGGGCCCTGGAGAGGTCACCCTGTCCCCTGAATCCCAGCATTGTCATTGGCAGGCGGGGTGGTACCCGGGTCAGCTGAGGGCCTGTTTCTTCCTTCCTCACGGCACCCAAGGCAAGATGCTGGTAGGGGGCAGGTGCCTGGAGTGACGCTCCTCCTGAGCGCCCCTTGCCCAGAGCAGCCTCCTTATTAAGGGAGCTGTTCCACATCCACAGCTAATTACCCTCTAAGTGCCTGCTCCCCGCTGGGCCCCGCCTGCTTTCTCCCTCCTGCCTCCTGCCTCCTGCCTGGGCAGGAGATGGTATCTAATTGGAAGTTACTGTGCCAACCTGGCAGGACTCCACTCCTGCTGGGGGAGGCAGTCTGGGTGCGAGACTGGCCCTGCCTGACTCCCGAGGGACACTTCTAGCTGAGGGACAGGGACAGCAAAGGTGAGTCTGGCTTCAGCGGAGTTACTAAGCCAGGGAGGGCAGGACAAGAAGGGTGTCCGCTGGGCTGGTGGTGTTGGAGCTCTGCATCGGTTTATCTTTCTGTGAAAGCAATCTAGAGCAGTGGCGAGGGGTGCACGGATGGAGCCCAACAGGCCTGCTTGGAGTCCCGACGCTGATGACCAGCCCGTGGCTTTAGAAGCCTCATCGGATCCTCCGTGATCCCACCTGAAAAGTTAATGCTAGGGTGGGGTGGACATGAGAAAAAGACACAGAGAACTTAGTGCAGAGCCCAGCCCACAGCTGTGGCTACAGTCGCACGCTCCTGACTCCGTCCTACCTCCCGGGGTAGTCACTTTTAGAGAAAGTGACTTGCAAGACCCAAGCAGTAATCAGAAGAGGTCTAATCCCATTGTTCTTTCTGTATCTCCTCCTGACATTCATTCATAAATATACGTTTATTGGATGCCTAGTACGTGCCCCACTTGATTCTGGCAAGGACTGGCCTTGAGACCTTTGGTCACCTTCGCGGCTGTGGCAAACCCTGTAGCTTTGTCGCCCACCCCCTTTTCCCTGCAGGCCTCTGCGGTGGAGGTGAGAGAGACACATACTCAATTCCCTAGACCCTTACAGCTAGAGATGTATCTGACCACCTGCTGGAGGGAGTCGGGGCAGGGAAGTAGTGGGAGGTGGCTTGGTCTGTTAAGGAAACCTTTAAATACTTCTAAAGATTTACAACTCCGCTAATACAGAGATTGGCTTCTACTCTCTTCCTTCCTTAGATACAGACATGAGTTCTGGAGCTGCAGCAGCCATCTTGTAACCATGAGACCTCCAACATAATGAGGAAAACCAGTAAGCTAAGGGTGTCCAAGCAGACTGATTGGAATCCCGGCTTCCTGACAGTACTGTGGAGGCCTGGACTGCCACACCTGTCATCCCTCCCCATTGCTGCAGGGGCCAAATTTAGGCCAGTGGTTCTCAAACTGTGGTGTCTGCTCCAACAGCAGCATTGGGGTCCTATAGAAACTTGTTAAAAAAGCAAAGTTTTACCCCTCCTTCACCATGAACACCTGCAAAACGAAAAACCCTAGGAAGTCAGGGTTTTAGCCAATCCCTCCCAGCGATTCTGATCACGCCGAAGTGTGGGAGCCCCTGATTTACACGCCTGTTGCCCTGGCACCTGTGTACTTGCGTCTGAGTGCGGGTCTCATTGAACCACCGCTCTGAGCTTTTGCTCCAAGTCTTTTCTCCGTCCAGAATGCCCAATCTCCCCCTTCCTTCTTAGTCTTTTAAATTAAATGCATTCATTTTAATCATAGAAACCCAGAATGGTAGAAAATTCAACTGTTGCAATTTGGCAAGGTGGATGATTATATCTTGGATTTGATCTCAGCCATCTTGGAGGGCTAGATATAGACAGGCAAAAAACTGCGCAATTGTCCCATTTTTTAAAAAATTTCTTCTTCCACCCTGGCTGGTATAGCTCAGTGGATTGAGCACGGGCTGCGCACCAAAGGGTCACCGGTTTGATTCCCAGTCAGGGCACGTGCCTGGGTTGCAGGCCAGGTCCCCGGTGGGGGCCACGTGAGAAACAACCACACATTGATATTTCTCTCCCTCTCTTTCTCCCTCCTTTCCCTTCTGTCTAAACATAAATAAATAAAATCTTTAAAAAAATTTTCTTCCTCCAGCTGGAACACTCAGAATCGGTGCTTTTCTCCCTCTCTTTCCCATTAGACCAGTAGGAGTGGTCGGCATGCTCCGGTTTCCTCACGCTCAGCAGCCACCGTTCCCCGAGGCTGGCCGCTCAGTAGGGCCACACTCTGAGCCGGCGCCTGTCCACGGCGAGCAGCTGCGACAGCAAGGCTGTTGTTTTAGTTAGACTTTGCTGCGTAACAAACCATGCCATGTCTTGGTAGCTTGGAATCGCAACACTTTTTTCTTTCCCTGGTTCTGAAGTTGACTGGGCGGTTGGTCTGCCCGCCTTGTCCGTATTCAGCTGGCAGGCCAGCTGGGGGCTGGGCCAGGCCAGGACAGCTGTGATGCAGGGCCCTTCTCTCTCCACATGGCTTTCAGCCTGGACTCCTTCACAGCACGGTGGTCTCAGGGCAGAGGTTCCAGAGGCAAAGTCAGAAGCCGACAAAAGGCTTCTCGAGGCCTCAGCTCCAAAACTGATGCAACCTCACTTCTGGCAGTTTCTACCGGTGAAAGCAAGGCGCAGGCCAACCCAGATTCACGGTGCAGATGCAAGAAACACCCAGACCTGTGGAGAGTTTTTATGAGTTTATTGAGTCAAACTGATGACAATTATGAGAAAGCAAAATCTCAACGGATTGAGGAAATGCTCCGGAGGAGGGCAGTCTCACAACTTATTTTACATAGTGGGCTCAACGGAGGAGATGGGGGAGGGTCACAGAAACCCACTGGTGGTGGGCAAACTCTGGGATTTCCCCCTACATTGGTGGAAGGGGAAACCCATTGCGGGGTGGGGAAAACTCTGGGCTGGGATAAGAAGTCAAATGCAGAGACACATACTTCTACACTGGCGGGTACGACATGGTTAATAGTTAACATCTGCAGCACACAGAAGAGGTATTTGGGGAGCAAGCTACAATGAAGGGTTCTGTGGTCTCATACCCTGGGGCGGTGGGTGTGCCTCGAAGGGTCTGGAAAACAAGATTATTGCTCTGATGTGCCAAAGTTCTGTTATCCCAGGTGCAAAAATACAATAGACAGGCTCAGTTAAGGTAAAGATTGACTTTCGTCCAAGAAGCTGCAGGCCTAGGACGTGGCTACCACCACGGCCGCTTTCAGTTAGGAATTTGTGTGTTCAGACCATCCCGTGTGGTTGCTCTTGGTCTCTGAGTCGGCAGGGCCTGCCGTGCTGGCCTCCCCCGAGCTTGGCGGGTTTGCTGTGTGGCTCCTTCCCATCCACAGCGGGGCTGGAGAACCAGGCTCCACCTCCGGCTGGGAGAAGGGCGTAGTGATGTTGCAGCGAGAAGGACGTCCAGCGGGGGAGGAATGTGTGGCCACGAGGCAGCTCACCACGGTGCCTTCCTCGCCTCCATTAGGCTTTCATCCCACACATGGCTTTGCGTTTCCTTTGAGAAACTTCTTATTCCAGGTCCATTCTCGGTTCCTAGTTTTCTGTGAGTCAGGGATTACTTAACTGCAAGGAAGAGAAAGCCCTCAAGCCAGCTCCAGTAAGGTCGAAGGGGGTACGGATACCATGGAGACAGAATGGCGTCAGGCCTCCTGGAACCCGGAGCTGCCAGGGACCAACCAAGTGTCTTCATCTCGTTCACTTCCTCTCTCTCCTCTGTGTGGTGTGTCTTCTGTGCTTCTCTCTCTGTCTCCCTCTGTCTCCCTCTCCACCCCCCCCCCTTACTCTGCATCCTTGTGGCTTCTTTCCTCCCCTATAATTTGGGTCCGTAAACGAGGTACGTAAGCGAGAGTCTGTCGGTCTGCGGGGAGAGGAAGTGCAGAGGGGAGCCTGGCCAGTGCTGACTTGCTGTGGTGCCAAACTGGCCCAGCTCCTCAGCCCCTTACAGACTCAGCAGCCACCACTCATTAATCAGAGTTCACGTCTCTAAGTTCATATTTTTATTAAAGAAAAATGGGTTCCTGACCTGGCTGATGTGGCTCGATGGGCTGCGAACCAAAGGGTCGCGGTTCGATTCCCAGTCAGGGCACATGCCTGGGTTGTGGGCCAGGTCCCCGGTGGGGGCCACGTGATAGGCAACCACATATTGATGTTTCTCTCCCTCTCTTTCTCCTTCTCTTCTTCTCTCTCTGAAAATAAATAAATAAAATCTTTAAAAAAAGTAAAAGAAAAATGGGTTCCTAGCCTCTCAGTGGGCTGGCTCCCATGGATTAACTGTCCATTCCTCAGCTCCCAGTGTCCAGGAAGACATGACATAAAAATGCCTTCCCAGCGGGTGGTGGGCATGGAGTTTTCCAGGGGCAGCAGGCTGCTGGAATTCAGTCGTGACTTGCCCTGGGATGTTGGGACCCACCGAGGACCTCTGATGTGTCTCCTGGAGACCAAGGTGAGAGGACACCCGGAGACAGAGTTTTGCTGATCTGCATACCAACACTCCCCACTTGGACCGGTTCCTCCAGGTCTCCTCAGGAATCGCTGTTTTTGTCCCAGACGGCGAGCCATTTCCTATTTTTGTTGGTGAGGTGCTGTCTGAGCAAGGGCTTGTGTACTGGTTTCTGTCTTTTTCAAATGCTTGACCATCTTTGAGCTTCCGGTTCTCCCTCAGCTGAAGGGGTGTGGGCCCCTTGCTCACACATTGGGAGAGGGGCAAAGGTAGCAAATGTCGATGCCTAATATAATTTATGGTACTGGAAACCCTAAAAAAATGGTGGCTGAATCACAATAATGCTAGCGATAGTAATTAGTAACATATAGCACTAATAAATAAGCTCTCTTGGCCTGCGTGTTTTGAAGGAACGAATCTTTAGCTGCTTGCAGAGGACCAGGACCTCTCAGCCCTGGGGACACAGAAGTGGCATCAGGGTGGGGCGCGACTCAGTCATGTGACACCTTGGGTCTCCTTGATGCCTGGTGTGAGTGTGTGTGTATGTGTATGTGCCACGTTCTCTTCGTAACCACGTCGTCTGACAAGGTCCGGGCGTGGGAAGAGAGATTCAAAGGAGTCCATCTTCTAGAGGAGAACGTGGCATGGGGAGGGGGTAGGCAATGATGTTTTCCTGGCTTTGCTCTCAGTAACCTGCTTGCTGCTATTGTTCATAGTCTTACCTTGTGCCCTGATTCCCATGGGAACGGGCCATAGAAAGAAAGAGACTCGAACAGAGTCTGTGATTGATTTTGAGGGAAACTCTGAAAGGACAGCCAGTTCTCCCCGGACCACTGAGTCAGGCCAAGTTGCTTAAACAATGTGTTTATGAACCTGAATAAGAAATCATCCCCGACTGTTCCCATGAGAACTCTTGAATCAGTTCCAATAGGCTAAACTGTTACCTGTCTATATGTTTATTTCCCTGATCAAAAAGTGGTGAGATTGTTAGACATTTATACTTCAAGTTTACTAAACCGCGTAGTTCCAATAAGATTGTATAAAGTACCTTCTTGATCAAAGAACAAAATCCCCTCTAATGAATTAGCCCCTGAATGTCTGAAAGTAGTTAGAGTAGTAGCCCCTCCTTTACCTTGAATAGAAAAATATATCAATTAGAAGTAGACGGACAAAGAAATAAGAAAAGTTAGTTAACTATTACCAACTAAAAACATAAGAACAGTTACTAGGGAGTCAGAGTCCATAGTACATAGAGAAACATTTCTAGACAGAAAAGATAGATAGCTAAGGTAGACATCACAAAAGCCTTATAATAAATTTCCTATAACCTCTACCCAATCTAGCATATCCTTTGTACATACAGCTACTTCCAATTGTATGATTTATAGCTCTCTTGGTCAAAACAATCTTTGTTTAAAACATAACTGAATCTATGGAAACTTTCGTGTTTTTCCTAGTTACCTTGGTATTGATTTTTTTTGCTTTACCTAACTACAAATGTTAATCACTCCCAAAAATAAAAGTATAAAAACCTTGCTTGTACTTGCAATAAACGGAACAGAGCCTCACGGTCCTTTGAGACGTGTTGTCGTCTGTTACCCATTTTCGCCTACGCCTTGCGCACCTCGGAGACCCCTGACCCAGCTGCGGCCGGCCCGCAGCATGTATGTGTGAGTTTGTATGTGTATGTGTATGTGTGTGTGTGTGTGTGGACGGCAAGCCTCCGAGGACCTACAGCTCCCAACATTCCAGCTCTTCACTCAGTCATGGCAAGGCGGGGGGGCGGGTCCTGCAGCAGATTAGAGCCATGTCTCTGGAGCAGGGTCCACGGGCTTTTCCACTTACTCCTCGAGTTGGCTAGGTCCCCAGGAGGTCCAGGGCCCAGCACTCAGGGTAAGTGCTGGGACACTCTGTGTGATTTCTGGGGACAGATGTCCCATCGATGGACTTTGCAGACAGGTCTTCTCTTCTGCTTGGTGGCCACAGCCTGCCTGGAGCACCCCTGTTGGAACATGGGGTCAGGACTGGGTCAGGCAAAATGCAAATCTGTGATTCACATCCCAGACAGCAGCCAAGACTGGAAGTCCGGCATCTGCATGCGTGTGGGGGTGGAGGCTGGCCCCTTGCTTGCTGGCTTCGGAAATCTGGTGACTCAGATGACAGCTGTTGGCCGTCCCGCTTCTGAGATCTAAATGAGACTGTCTTCGTGGCCTTAGGTCCAACCCGGTGACGTTCAAAGCCTCCTCCTGTACTTCTGCTAATTCCCAGCGGGAGCGGGCGCAGCGGGGACTGGAGGTGTTACCTTGTGGAGGTGCTACCTCTGAGCTGTGCCTCACTGACCTTGACACGAAATCTGTCTGATTTCTAGAACAGCAGCAACAACAAATATTTACAGAAAGCATTCATGAGTCAGTATTTTCTACTGGAAATTGGTTTGGAAAATCCGGGGATGGGCCTCTTCTCAGGACACACAGCCTCATTCCTTTCCCTGCCGCCTCTGGCCTTTGCTAGCAGTGCCGCAAAGCGGTCACACGCCCAGCGTTGGAGCCGGGCTGCCTGGGTTCGTGTCCCAGCTTTGCAGCTGCTTACGAGCTGGGCAACCCTGGGCTTCTTCCCTCACCTTCGGTGGCCTCCATAAAATGGGGTTACTGATGTTACCCGTCCCAGTGGTTGTCCTGAGGCTGGGGCAAATTAAAAGGGATGATGATTGTAAGGTGCAGCAGGTCCTCTGATTACATCTTTTCATTATAAGGTTGATGAGATGCCCTAGGGACTTAATTTTGTTTACATCAATTAGCCTATGGTAACAATTGGTTTCATTAGTGTCCTTTTGAGAGTGAAGTGAGGACTTACTGTGCTTGGGGCAATGCCTAGCTCCTGCAAAGTTCCATAGCGACTGGTGACTATAACCACTTTCACTAAAACTGGGACTTATCACAGTGCTTATCTCAGAGAGCAGTTATGAGGGCATTACATGGGTGGTGGACAGTGTTTTGCTTTTAGGCAATGCGTGCTGCCATTAGCGTGACCACGGCAGTGGGTCCTGCCCCATGGCCGCCCTTGGTTTCTACCAGTCTTCCGAGCCTGGTCCCAGCCTTCCCAACAGTCCTGTGAGCTCCTCAGTCTCCATCTGTGGCAGGGACTCCCGCTCCCCCCAGCAGCGTCTCCCCTTCTCCTGCAGTAGGGGAGCTGCCTGGGGCTGCTCAGAACACAGTGGTATTGCCCAGGCCCCTCCTCGCTCCAGGTGTGGCCGTTGAGCAGGCTCTAGACAATGGAGTGTGAGCCCACTAATGTGTGTGTCTTCTGGGTGGGGCCCTGAAGTCACCCTTCCCCTGTTTCCCTTCCCAATGGCTGGAATGTATAGGTGCCAGTGAGCCTTCCTGGACCACTTGCTGGGGGCCTGAAAAATTCATGGAGTAGAACCACAGTAACATTTCAGCTACGTACTGAAGAAAGAAGTTCTGCCCGTTGTATTTAAGCCATTGTTATTTCTGGTCTTCCTTTTCTAGTAGCTGCGGGCCTTATATATCACTCGTGCTTCTCATAGATTTTCTCAGCTGCCTCAGCTAGCCAGAGAGGGTTCCTTTGTCTAGTCTTTTTTGTTCTTTTCTGTTCTGTTCTTTTTTCTTTTCTGCTTTTCTCCTCTTTTCTTTCTGTTCTTCTTTGCAATCGGCACCTTGATTGCAGTGATGTGCTGAGCACACAGCGTGCACATTCCTTAGTGGGGCTGGAGATATCGGTAAATATTAGCTATTATTCTATTGTTCTCCGTCATCCCGCACTCCCCCTGTTCTGGGCGCCTGGGGCCCGCAGTCTTCCTCATTCCAGGACAGCGCCTCCCTCGCTCGCTCTGAGGCCTTGGCACCAGGCCCACCGTTCCTACCTTCCTCCCAGCACTTGTCAAAATATTTTTTCCCAAACAATGTTATATTTCCTCCTATGAGGAGGTCCGGTGCCAGCTGGTAGGTTAATAAAAGTTCTTTCACTCTGATAGGTTTGTTTTGTTTTGCCTGTGAGTCTGGTGTTCAGCATTTCTGTTCCTTTGATTTCTAACTGAAATACAAAACCCGAGGGACCTGGGCTCATGGCCTGTGGAGAGAGGCCTGCTGGGTCAAGGTCAGCAGCCCCAGAGCGGGACTACAGTGCCGAGCGGCAGCTGGAGAGTGGGAGATCCAGAAGGGCCCTGAGAGGCCCCGTGGGAAAAGCGAGGCCACTGCTGGATGCTACATGATGAACCAGAGGCCACGCCAGGAGTTCTGCTTCCTGCCCAGTGATTCTGCTGCTGGGCCAGAGAATCGCCTAGGTTCTTCCTGTACGTGTGTGTGAGGGGCACAGAAACATCACATTTGGGTCCTCTCCTCCCTGGACTCGCATGCTCATTGAATCCCTCCCGGGACTCCCATGTTCCCCAAAGTCAATGTCATGTGGTAGAGAGTGATTCTGACTAAGAGGGCTGTAGGCGCCAAGGACGGAGGGCTACTTGTCTCAGAGAGGGAGCACAGGGAGACTTCCTGGAGGAGAGGGCATTCTAGTTGTTTCTGGAAGGACAGGGAGGTTAGGACATGAAGCCTTTTCAGTGATAGGTAAGTTTCATACCGCAAAGGTTTACTGTGCCGGGTTGGCAACTGTGTTGGCATGACAGAGATGGCCCTGCCCCCAGGAGCCTATAGTCTGGAAGAGAGATAGGGAGTGAGCATCATCACACAAGTCAATATCTAATTACAATCACAAAGGATGCTGGGAAGAAGATCAGGAGACCATCCAATAAATAGGCCCTGACCCAGTTGGGATCAGGGAGGGGTCTCTGAGGAGCTGTCATTTCATCTGAGAGCTAGAAGATAAGCAGGAGTTACCATATCAGAGATGAGCAGAACTTTAACCAACTGAGCTACCTGGCCAGGGTTCTCCCGCTCTTAAATCCCCAAATCGTGTGGATGTCCTCTCTGCGGGTAACGCACAGGCTTTGTAGTCAGAGTGCCCATGGCTGGTTTGCAATCGGACCCACCACTAGTAGTTGTTTCCTAAGGAAGAAAGTGGCTCTCTGAGCCTCAGTTTCCTCATCCATATCATGGGTATATGTGCCTTCTTCATGTGTTGCTGTGGACAATTAATGCAGGTGAGGTGCCTGGCACAAGTCTGGCACACGGTCCTCTAGGTGGTGTTTGCTGTGGTTACTTGTATTGTTTTTTCTGGATTGAGCATTCAGAAACTTGCCTCATCTCCCTACCACGGTGGCTCTCAAACTTGACCGTGCATTAGTCACCTAGAGGGCTTGCTGAGAGGTGGCTGAGCCCCCAGAGTTTCTGATTTACTGGGTCTGGGCCAGAACTATGAATGTGCATTTCTAGCAAGGTCCAGGGGAGGCCAGAGCTGCTGCTGCTGCTGCTGGTTCAGGAACATGCTTTGCTTGACTGCAAAGCTGCTTTGTGATGGACCCAAAGCTGATCTTGGGGAGCAGACTTGAACGAAGAACTGTTCTGCAGAGAAGTCTGAGCTGGGGAACAGCACCTTTGTGGAAGATTTCAAAAAAGAAGTAATACTTGAGCTGAGCATTGAAGGCTCAGAAGAAATTTGCAAGGCGAGCTACACAAAGAGCCTTCCCAGCAAAGGGAACAGCTGGTGTAAAGGCAAGAACTCAGAAGAAAATATGGCACATCAAGACACAGTGCCCATCTTTCCTAACTCCTGTGACATTTTTAGAGGACACATGGAACTAATGGGGCACTCAGCAGGCTGCTATTTGCGCATTTGCAGATCTCTCTGAAGGGCTGGAATGATGAACAGCTCCTCCTGGAAGGTGTGAGAGGGTCCGAGCCCACGAGAGACAGCTGGAGCTTTGGGACGAAAAGGCTGCCTTAACACCCTCCAGACAGGCTGGCTTTGATGATTCTCACACAGCTGTGATATCATGCGCACAGACTAGTGCAGAGACTTATAGAAAAAATTCTTTAATCCCAGGACTGCCCCTCCCGTGGACGTATTTCCATATCCTCAGGAGCAACTCCAACACTGGCATTTCCAGGGCGTGCTTGGTGGGAGCAGCAGGGCAGGCTACGTAAAATGAGGTCAGAACTCGAAACTCCAGGTTGCCAGTAAACTCAAGGACGCAGCCCTGCTCTGAGGAAGCCTCCCCTCTGCCAGCCCCCGGCCCTTCTCCTCTCCCGTCTCTCTCTTGCCTGTTGCCTGGCTGCTTTCTGCTCGGCTGTCTACGTCACACCCTGGAGAACACAGTTAGTCACTCCTCGAAATACCAATGACACATTAATGGAGGGTCAGCAGTGACGCACGCAGCAGGTTCTAGGCATTCAGCGGTGCCCATGCTGAGCTCTGGGCCCCAGGGGCTGCTGGGTCCCTGTACCTCTCTGGGGGACTGCCGGCTGGATGCCCGCAAATGCTACCGCCTGCATCCACACCCCGTGTCAGTTCAGCCCCTGCCATGTGTGAGGCTGGTTGCTGTAGGACGAGGCTGTGGCTCTGTCTACTCTGTCAAATGACCTCTCTGATCAAGCACCTACTGTGCGAGGTCCCTGTGCTGGGGCCTTTCCCACGCATTGTCCCAAAATGAGGTAGGCACTATTGTGTCTGTGTTATAGAGGGAAAAGTGAGTTTCCAGCAGCTTAACTCAGCAAGGCAGCTGAGGGGAGTGCGGCATATGGGTTAGGAGTGCAGCCTCTGGAACCAGGCTCTCTGAGTTCAAGTCTCGGCTCTGCATTATCCTGCTGTTAGTAACCTTGGGTGAGTTACTTTACGCCCCGTGCATCTGTGTCCTCCTCTACAAAATGAAGGTTTCTCTGAGGGTCGTGTAAGCTAAGGTATGCCAAGTGCTTAGGACAACGGCTGCCACGTTTGTGACGGTTATATTGCTATTATTACCTTGTGGGCTGAGCGTGCTGGCTTGCTGCCCCTAAGGCTGATTTCTGGGACGTAGGGGAACAGAGACCTGAGGGACCACAAAGGTGTCCACACTCAGGGCTCCAGGGTCAGACTCTCATGGGCCTGAACCCTGCTGTGTGGCCTCGGGCAGGTGTCCTGACCCTCTGAGCCATAGTTCCCTCATCTTTATGAGACTGACACGCTGCCCGCTGGCCAAGAGGGCCGCTAGTTCCCTCGTCTTTAAAATGCTGTGCTATGAGTGGTTGGAGGGCTAAAGAGCAAAATGACAGCCTGGTGTCAGGGTTAAGAGCCAGGCTCTGGAACCGCACTGCTTGGGTCAAGGTCACAGTTATACCATCTTCCAGTTGCAGACTTTGGGTCAGTTACTTTCTTTGTGCCTCAGTTTCCTCGTATGTAACACGGGAGTGGCCATGGTACCCACATGGTGAGGGCATGAAAGGCACCGTCCCACGAAGAGCCCTTTGAGCAATACCGTGTGCATCGTACACACGGCACAAGTCTGTGCTGAGGTCTTCCTGCCCACAGCCAGTGCAGACCTGGCACATAGTAGGGGCTCAATAAACAGCAGCAATGAGGAGGAGGGCGCAAGGAGGCTACAAAATACAGCCGTTCCTCTCTCTAACTGTGAAGTCTCTGGGCCAAGAACCCTCAGTCCAGACAGCACGCCGGACCAAGGCGGGGCTTTTTGAAGGGCACCGGCACTCAGGACCCACCCCGCTGAGGTTCCGACCAAACTGGTCTACGGTAGGGCCTGGCATTGAATGATTTGTTGAAAAAGCTCCCGGGCAATTCTAACAAGTAGCCAGAGCTGAGAACCACTGAGTTAGAAGATCACTGAGGGGCACTTGGAGGAGATATTTTAACTAAGTAGATCAGGGCAGGCCTCTCTGAGGAGGTGACATGTGAGCTGAGGTCAGAATGGCGACAAGGAGGGAGCCAGGCACAGGCCTGGGGAGGGACGTCTCAGCGAAGAGAGCCGGTGCAAAGGCCCTGAGGCAGGCATGAGCTTGAGGTGTTGGAAGAAGAGCGGGAAGGCCAGGGTGGCAGAGAAGTCCATGTGAGGTGGGGACCAAGCCCAGGATGGCAAGTAGGAGAAGCTGAGTCCCCCTCCAGACAGAGGGGCTAAGTTTAGCCCTTGGACTAGGCCAGGGACATCTACCATTCCCGTCCACAGCTGAAAATCTCTGTCGATTCAGGCCTCAAACTCTCAGGAGACTTTCCTCCCCACCATCAGCCAGAGAAGGATCCTTTTTGACAGGGAGTCATTACAGGGTCCAGAGTGGGAGGGAGGTAAGAGGCTGGGCTGAGTGCCCCCTGGGGTCCATCACAAAGGCCGCTTGAGCTGGCGGCCACTCGGCCACTCCCACAGCGAGGGGCAGCAGGGCTGCCAGGAAAATGCTAGCCTCCTGTGAAGGCTTAACTCATCTGCCTGCTGCTGCCTGGTAATAGCTTGGCCGGGAGCAGGTGTGTCTGTTTTCCGGCACAGTTATCTGGGAGGGGAGGGCAGGAGCCTCAGTGGGTGTGTCTGCAGCCGTGTGCGTGCACTGGCGGTAAGGAGTGTCCGCGTGGAAGTGCGTGTGAGTCTGTCTCATGTAGAATGGCACATGCGTGTGTCACATCTTCACAGGTGAGTTTGCTGCTGGGTGGCGTGCCTGTGTGTCCTTCTCACGTCTGTCTGTGTGTCTGTGCGGTGCCATGCCTCTGTGTTTCTGTCTTACTCATGTCAGAGCACGTTACATCTGAATCTAATTTCACCGTGTGTGGTTGTTGTGGGTCTGCGCGTGGGCACACACTCACTGGCCTAAATGAAGGGAACTGCCTGGCTCTCAAACCTCGGCCTCCCAGAGGCGCCGGGCCCCTCCTCTGCGGCCCATCTCCTCAGAGGCTGAGCAGGGCCACAGGCCTCGGCCCTGGAGCCGCGCAAACACTCGTTGCTGTGCTCCCTCCTGAGAATACATCTCAGGCTGGCTCCTTTGTCCAGGACTGTGGACTGGTCACTGCCACGTCACATCAACACTCATGCTTTGTACTGTAGGGCCAGACGGGGCCCAGCTGCGTCCGGGGCCTGGCTCTGACGTGGTCTGGACCGCGAGGCCTGGCCTGGGGCCATCTGAGCCCCTGTGCGTTGTCTGTGTGTGTGAGTGTGTGCACCGCAGGAAGAGCCTTCCAGGCCCCGTGTCTGCACAGGCGGCCCCCTAACAGCCAGGGTTCAGGGACAGGTGCAGAGGAAGAGGAAGTGACTCCCCTCCATGGGGGCTTAGGAAGCATTTTCAGCCCAGGGCCAGGACCAGAGGATATGAGACCTTGGGGAGCCTCTCTAGTCATCAACGGGGAGGGGATGGGTTTCCATGGAAACTCTTCACAGCTTAGGGCTGAACCCTCCCTCATCAGCCACTTGTCCTCAGTGTTTGCTCTGGGTCAGGCCTTGAACCTGGACTGATGTCAACCTCACCAACAGTAATCACACAGCAGCCCCATCTACTCACGCCGCACATGCACCTTGCCCTTCTCACTACCTCGCAGACCCCCTGGCCTTCTTGCAGACCCCCTGGCTTCCTCAGCCTCACTCACCCTGGCCCCTCCTCAGGGCCTTTGTATGTGCTGGTGCCTGTTGCTAGAACCTCCTTTCCATGATGTTTCAGTGGTTGGCTTCTCATCAGCTAGGTCTCGCCTAGAGGTCCCCTCCCCAGAGAGACTTGCCCTGCTTCCCTCCACATCACACCTTGGTCACACGCGGCTTCAGAGCTCGTATGACTGTCTGCCATTGTCTCACTTGTGTGTGTGTTCGTTCTGTGTTCCCTGTGTGAATAGACGCTCTGTGGGAGCCCTTGTCTGTCTTATTCGTCCCCATCATTCTAGGATCAGTGCCACGGGTAGTAGGTGTTTAATAAATATTCATTGGCAGTTAATAACTTTATTGAACACTTAGTATGCTCCAGGCACTGAGTATCATTATTTCATTTCAACCTCACAATAACCCATAGCAACCCATTATATGCAATTAGTATTTCCATCGTACTGATGAAAAACAAAGTTCAGAGAGGTTAAGAAACCTGCCTATGGTCACACAGCTAGTAAGTGGGAGAATTAGGATTTTTATCCAGGTCTATTTGATACTGCTACATGCTCTTAACACTGCTCTGCTGTGATCGGGAAAGCAGGAAGAATAAGAAAAGTCTGGCCAAGGACACAGACAGGCAGACAGATGTACCAGTTCTCTATCACTGTGAAACAAACCACCCTAAAACTCAGCAGCCTCAGACAACCAACGCTGACTGTTCACAATTTAGGGTTTGGTAATGGGGAAGGTTCAGCTAGGATGGTGCCTCTCTGCTCCACGTGCTGTTGGCTGAACTGAGTTTAGGCAAGAGGAAAGGTCAGCTGGAAGGTGGGTTGAGAGCTGGCCGGTCCCAGAGGGCCTCTTTGCATGGCCAGTAATTAGCTGGGGCTGTCAGCCTCAGTTTGCCTCTGCATGACCTCTCCAGTGGATCAGCTTGGGCTTCTTCGCGTGGCAGCTAGGCTCCAAGACAGCGGGAGGAGAAGCTGCAAGTCCTCTTAAGAAGCCATCATCTTTATCAAGTCCAACTTCCTAAATTGCTTGGGCGAGGAAATTGAGGCTCAGAGCGGGGCACAGTGAGTGAGAATGAGGGGCTAGGCTCCTAGTCCGGTGCCCCTCCCTGGGCCAGAAACCATTGAGTAGGAGGGGCCTCACACGGCCGCTATCCACGGGCTCCTCAGCAACTGTCCTCCAGGCCCCACGATTCCCCTGGGGGTCCGGAAAGAAGGAGTTAGTTTCAGAATCTCTAGAGCTGTCTTAGTCTGTTAGGGCAACTATAACAAAATACTATAGATGGGGAGGCTTGCAAACAACAGAAATTCATTTCTCACCATCCTGGAGGCCAGACGTCCAAGGTCAGGGCGCCAGTGTGGCTGGGTCACCATGAGAGTGACTTCTGGGGTGCAGACTGCCGACTGCTTGCTGTGCCCTCAGCACGGCGGAAGGGCCAGGCAGCTCCGTGGGACCTCTTTTCAGGAGCACTAATCCCATTCCTAGGGCTCCGCCAGCAGGACCCCAGCCCCTCCCAAAGGCTTCACCTCCTAATAACCTCACCTTAAGTTTTCAGCATCACAAATTTGGTGGGGGGGAACCAACATTCAATCTACAACAAAGCCTCAAGCTTACTCAGCCAAAGACCAACTTAGAGCTAATCCCCAAGGCTGACCTTGTCTCTCTCAGTCCTTCTAGGAGTCAGGATCCTGGAATCCAAACCCCACAGTTGTCCCCCTCCTGTCCTCCGCACCACCCCCACCCTGCAGAACTCGCTCGGGTCCCTCGACTGGACGGTGGTGGTACCGTCATCTGGCAGCACACTCTCAGAGGGCTCGACGTGCCTCGTCAGCTGACCATCCTCACATCTGAATCTCTCATGCTTGTGTCTATTGTCCTCTCCCCCACCGGAATGCCAGCTTCTTGAAGGCACAGGCTGATTTCATTCGCAGCTGCAACTTCAGTTTCTAGGACCCTGCCTGGCATGTGGTGGGAGCTCAGCACAGATCTGTGAATGGCCAGTCGAACCACGGTGTAGTGTCTAAGACAGGAAGGATTTGGGTCTTGGTGGAGCCACACTTTAAACCTACGCCAACAGGGTTCCTGTTCTGGCACAGCCCCTGACCTGCTGTGTGATCTTGGACAAGCTACTTAGCATCTCTGGGCCGCAGTTCTTCACACGTGTGCCACGGCAACGTGACCGGGGCCTGACAGGCCCTAATTCCCAAGCCTCACCCCAAACATCCATATTCAGGTGAAGAAAACGAGGCTCAGAATGTGCCAGACGCTTGCCCAAGGCCACACGTAGATTTGGGTTCAGGCTTCTCTAATATTTAAACAGAGATCGGTCTGATTCCAAATCGATATCTCGGCCTTCCGGCCCCTGTTTCTGCATCTGTCCCCCGAGGGTTGGACAAGAAGATTCAATAGGCGGGTGCTGCTCAGGTTCTTGGCCCTCAGGTGCCCCCCAGCCTCCCACCGGCCACAGCTGCGGACCCGCAGCCTCCGGGGAAAATGCCAGCTGAATGGGACGGCCGCTCTTTCCGGCCACATTCTGGCCACATGATTAAGACTCATTTCCCAGCAGCAACTGGCAGGCATTTATTCCCTTTTAAAAGGACAGTGTCAGCAGCATGTTTATGGTTTAATTTTTGTTTTCTCCTCTGCAACTCCCCACAAAACGACTGGAGAACATTTCAGTTGGCATGCTGCCTCCTCTCAGAGTGGCCACGCTGGCCTTTCACGGAGGTTCCAGCACAGCCACCTCTTCCATCAGCCCATCTCACACCCCTCACCGCCCACCCTCGTCCTTTCAAAGCTGGACTACAGGCCCTCCACGTCTGTCCCTGGGGGGCCCAAGCCCCTGGGCCCACCACCCCAGACCTGGGCAGAGGTGACCAGGAGTGTCTTCCCTCCACAAGGGGGGGCTTTGGGGACAGCATATTCGCCCGTTGTAACTGTTGTTCATTGTCGTTGTTTACATAACTTTTAAATTTGAAATCAGGCTCACAAAACTTTGCAAAGATAGTTGCGAGTTCTCACGCTGCACCCAGGTCTCCCTAGTGATACTATGTAAAGAAACCAAAGCCCATTGTCAAAGTCAGGAAACTGATGTAGGCACAACATTATTAGCCGAGATACAGACCTTACTGAGAGTGCGCCAGTTTTTGCACACATGCCAGCTGCATTGTTTTTAACCTCCCAGGTTTAACAGTTGCCCAAGTTCCTAGCTTAGAGTCAGCTGAGTCAGGAGGTTAGTGAAGACAAGCTACAGTTCCCAGTCCTGCTGCCCTCCACTTCCTCTGTTCCAGAAACAGCCTCTTTCAATTCCTTCAGCGGACCATCTGTGCTTAGCTCCTGCGGCTACAGAGCACACTTGCATGGTTCTGCCTTTTCAGTGGTAGGACTTGCCCATTGCTTCCCTGCTACAGGAGAGGCCGTTTTAAATGTCTGCCCTTCCCTCCCTGACCCCACGCTCCCGTCCCTCGTGCCCTCCCTAAAGAGCCGTGCCATGGTTTGGAGAGACTGGCGCTCAGTGTTGTAACTGTTGAGAGTTCTTCGTTTGCTTGGTTTTCTATGCACTGATCCCTAATTTTTTTTTAATTCAAACTCTTTGCCAATGTCCAAAGCTTTTTGGGGACTTTCATTCACATTCAACTTTCCATCAGTTTCATCATTTTGAAAGCATTTTCTCCTGGAACCTTCTGGCATTTCCAAACTGAACTTGGCCTCTGCAGCGGGCGTCCTGGGATCTCCCTCCCCCTTCAGCCTAAGGATCCCTTCACCTCTCCTCTAACTTAGATTTCCTGCTTCCTGGACCCCAGGCTTCCTGGTTCCTGGAAACCAGTCTTCCTGTTTCTTGGTTCACCCCCTCATTTTTTTGGAGCACATCCTTCAGAAGTTTCCTGAGAAAGAGGAGGCGGGAGGTAAGTTTCTCAAGACCTTGCATGTCTAGGATACCTTCATATTTTTTATTTGACATAGAATAAAATTGATATGAAATATTTTTCAGAATTTTAAAGGCATTGCTCCTTTGTCTTCTCGCTTCCTGAGTTTCTGTTGAGACATTTAAAGCCATGCTGATTCCATGTTTACTTCTCTGCAAGTTTGTCAACTGTTCTCTGTGCAGCCAACATCCTGAAATTTCCCGCTGACCTTTCCTGATGGAAACTGGCTCTGTGCACTGTGCTAATCACTTTTGATCTTGAGATGCACATCCTTCATTTTGGGGTCATTTTCCTCAACTATTTTATTGATATTTTCTCCCCACCATTTTCTTTCCTTTTTTTGGCTAATATTTTATTTATTTATTTTTAGAAAGAGAGGAAGGGAGGGAGAAAAAAGGAGAAACATCAATTGGTTGCCTACCGTGCATGCCCCATTGGGGACCATGCCCACAACCCAGGCATGTGCCCTGACTGGGAATTGAACTGGTGACCTTTTGCTTTGCAGGATGACGCCCAAACAACTGAGCCATACTGGTCAGGGCTTCTTTCTCTTTCTAGAATTCCTATGATTTGAGTATTAGAGCACCTGTAGCAGTCCTCTAATTTTCTTATCCTTTATCTCCTCTTCTCAGTGATTTATTTCACTATATATTCTTGAGGAATGTCCTCAGCTTCATCTCCCAAGTCTTTGGTTGAGTTTTATATTTCTGCTCTCATATTTTTTTCCAAGAGCTGTTCTTGTCCTCTGTGTTCCTTTTTTAACAGCATCATGTTCTTTTTTTCATGGGTGCCTTATTTTCTGTTATCTCTCTTTGGATCTGAGGTTTTCATTTTTATTATGTTTATACATCTTTATGATTTTTCTCCGTGCATACTGTCTTTTCCATCCCACAGTGAATGCAGCCCACACAAGCTCTCACTACCCATCCCCCCACTCCACCAGACATTGCTAATCAGTCATGACGCTCCTTCCCACTAAACCTAGCGAAGAATTTCTCACCTTGGCACTCCTGCTATTGGGACAGGATCATTCTTGGTTGGAGACAAGACGGAAGTAGGGCTGTCCCATGCACTTTAGTACTTCAGTGGCATCTCTGGCCTCTACAGTCTAAATGCCCTCACTCTAGCCTGCCCAAGCCCTGACATCCAAAAATGTCTCCTGGGGGACAAAGTTGCCCCTGGTCGAGAACCGCTGGCCCATATTCAGCCTCAGCATCCTTGTCAACACAGGACTCCAACAGCCACTGTCGCCCTGAGCTGGCCCAGGGAATGAGACCTGTTTGGCCAGCACAGCTGGCCATTTCACACAGTTTCAAAGCCTAGTATGTTAACAACCTAGTTTGGCAATTCTATGACCCAACTTCAGAGCCTTCTTTTGGAGGGTGACAGCAGACCCAAGAGGCCACTTCCTGAGAACAGACAGAGATCAGCACTGGGCTGAGGGCTTCAGCCCTACTGTGCTAAGTCTCACGTTGACAGCTGTGGACTCGGTCCCACAGGGCTCCCAGAACCACCCAAATGTATCAGGGGTCGGGGAGAGGTGTTCTTTGTCTGGTCTGCAGAGTATGGAGAGAAGACGTGCTAGTGACCAGATGTCATCAGGATCCTGACCACTCCTGACCTCGATGGCTGCACAGAGCCTGGTTCCAAGCAGGGAGTCAAAATAACCGCAGGGTGACCATGCCTGTCAACACTCGGGTTCCTGGGCCCCAACCCAGGTCTTCTGAGTCAGCATCTTGGAGGCGGGGTCTGCAACCCGCCTCGTTAAACAGCTCTCTGGGTGAAAACTAGCGCCATGGGTAAAACACAACAGACATTGACTCTAATTCAAGTCCTGGTCATGCTTCTTGGTGACATGCCGCCCAAATAGCTAATATCACTAAGAATGACTTACTCAGGGTTTGTTACGTGCCAAGCAGTATGCTCAACTTGACTGTGCATTAGCTTAGTTAATCAATCACTCTACAGCCTCTTTTATTTTTGACTTGTATTAGATGGAAAACAAAGGTTTGGGGGCGGGGGTTGTGTTACTCAAGATCGCACAGCCTCAAGGTAGGTAAAGCTGGGGCTTGTCCCGAGTGATCTGCTGCCACATTCTTTGTACTGACTCTAAACAGCTGAGCACAGGCTCTGGCTGCCGGGGATGGCCAACACACGGCCATGTCCTATGTCAGCAAAGGGTAGCTTTTGTTGTTGCCAACGCTATGAGGCGAGAATCATTAGCCCCACCGCATGAGAGAAACCGAGGCGACTGTTTCTGGAAAGTTGTAGAGTCAGGACTTGGGCCCAAATCTGTGTGACTTCAAGCCTCGCCCCTCAAGCTTCCTGTGTTCAGTCACCCCCCTGGCCGCTCTCGGGGCAGGTGTGATCCACAAGCAGGTTCTCACAAGTAGGCAGGTGAGTTTGACCTCTAGTCCTGCCCCTTCGGGGACGTCCCCTGCCCTGCCCAGGATTTTGTCCATAGTATCTCCCCCTTGACCCAGATAGCCAAAGACACTCTGTGGCGTGGGAGTGGGAGATTTCAGCAAATAGGGTGAATTTTAGGGTAGAAAGTTTAGGGTAGATTTTTCAATGTCTCACCAATGCACTCATCCAACGAATTTTTGTGAGCGCCAACCATATGGCAGGACTGAGGATGCAACAATGAATTAAATAACAAAGTTTACATCCTATTGGGGTGAGACAAACTATAAAGGGAATATTAAATATATAATTCAAAATAAGTTAGGATAAGGGGAGAGCGAGAAGCAGGGAGGGGATGAGGAATGGCCTCTCTCAGGCGGTGACAACTGATGGGATGACCTACAGGAAGCCCGGGAGTGAGTTGCAGGGGTATCTGGGAGGTGGAGGGACATCAGAGAGGCAGGCAAGGAAGTATGTGAGAGAGGGGAGGGGTTCCCACACAACGCGCTGGGCTGGAGCGGGGGATATGTCATTCCTGCGGAAATCGTCCTGACCAAGTTCACTCGAAGTCTCTAAGACAATGAGGGGAAAAGGAAGACGCCAGCTCTGGTCAGACCAAAATTAGGTCTCAGCTGAGCTTTCTGCAAGGAGAGCAAAGAGACTTCCTTCCCTGGTGGCCCTGAGCACTTCTGGAGGGGAGCGGGCCAGGACCTCCCTAGGGGACTTTTTGGACATCACACGGGAACTGAATGCCTGATAGAATGTAGGCATTCTATCAGGGGGTTGTACACACCGTCTTGCAACCTGGGGGTAGGAAGCACTGATTGCATTTTACATTAGAGGAAACAAAAGTTAACCTTGTCACTGGGAGGAGGCAGAAAAATAGCTTGAGCCCAAATCTGTGCAGAACCCATGTTCTTACAATTACACGATGCCAAGAAGATGAAGAGCTTTAGAAGCAATTACCCAGCCTGCAAGGTGAAAAGAGCAGAACATCCTGACCCTCACTGTCTGTTCACTACAGGATGCATGAATGGGTAGGTGGATGGGTGGTGGATGGTGGAGGATGCTGGAGGAATGGATGGACAACAACAGATACAAACAAGCAAGCAGACCCTTCTCTATAACTTTCGTGCCTATGTTTTCAAAAACGTATGTCCCTTTTTGAGCCTCAGGGTCTCCATCTAAAGAATTAGAGGGCTGAACTTGACCAGGTATTTTCAAACTTTTGTTGTAATAGTGGAAGCCTGTCTTCAAAGCTGCCTAGTGGGGAAGTTAGACACGATGAAAGAATTGTCCTGGATGGAGCTGGGGAAAGGGGTGGGCAGGGTACAGACGCTCTGCTCCTGGGCCCACCCTCGTTCTGTAGGAGCTCCAGACACACCTCTGCGAGACCAAGGAAGGCCCTGGACAAAGGTGATCCAGAGCATCATGGTTTCGGAAACAAGGACAGACACACTGGCGAGGCGTAGCAGAGGGATGGGATCTCTTAGCCAAATCCCTAGCCTTTCCCGCCCACATCCAATATCACTGCCTAGTGGGTTAGCAAGGACCTGCCTGGTGAAAACTAGCCCAGGAGAACACGGTGCTGTCTGCTTCCAGCTTCCCCGAGGACGTACGGGTGGGAGAATTGGGCGTTACTTGCAGCCCTGCCACATTGCTCACTCAGCTCAGGGCGCCACAGAGAGATGCAAGTAACTCTGGCAACCTCCGCCACCACCCGTGTCCCGTCCGAGGATCAGACCACAGGGTGAGAGCTGGTCCACGTGGCCAACCTCAGTCACTGGGTGATGGGCTTCTGTGGGCTCCCCCGGGAGGTGGGACTAGCCAGATCAGGCAGGATGCTCATCTGACTGGCCTGGGGAAGCAGAGCCCAGCCAGGCTGAGAAATGCCGGAGCCACTGTGGCTGGGTGGGGGCCATTCTGCGAGCTGGTGCCAAGAGACCACACTCTCAGAGGGACTACCGTCCCAGGACATTGGAGGAGTCCACGTGGGCAGGGCACCCATAGAGTCCTTGGGAGAGGAATATCCTAGTTTCTCCGTTGTACGACATTCTGCTGAAAGCACAGTGCTGAATGTTTAGGTACATGGAGTCGGCAAGACCTGGGCTTGAGTGCAACTCTGCACCTCACTGATCAGGTGACGTTTAGCAAGTTACCTGCCTTGTCAGAGCCTGAGGGCAGACAGGGGAATGCCTGGGGCTGTCTGTCCAGGTTGTACCCGATGTACTTAGGATGGGGTCCCGACTGCTTAGCCTGACTGACCTGGCCTCAGTCTACAGCCTGGCCTCACCGGGCGTCACTCTCCTCTCTCTCCCTCCCTAGACTTGTGTTCTCAAGGTTTCCTCTGAAGGACTCTTCCCCATTTCCTCCCGTCTCTGCAGGGGATGTCTTCTCTTATTTCCTTTTAAAGAACACTAGGTGCTGTAACAAATGAACTCGAACATCCGTGGCTTAGGGTAACGGAAGTGTATTCACTGTCCTTCTAGCAGTACCACGTGGGCGCTCCTGCCCTGCGGGCGGCTCTGCTCCGCCCAGACATGGGGATCCTGCCTCCTTCTGCCCCACAGCTCTGCCATCCCCTTCCGAGTCTGCGTCCAGATGGGGAAGGAGACACTGGGGAAGACATACCTGCTTCTTAAAAGCCTTAGCCCAGGAATGGCACATATAACCCCCACTCACGTTCTACCAGTGAGATCTCATCACAAGCCCACGCCAGCGAGGGGAGGGGAGGCTGGAAGAGGTAGTCCCTTTCAAGGACAAATCTACACCACGGAAGGGGAATGTGAATTTTGAGTGGCAACCAGCCTTCTCTACTATATCTGGCTGTTTCACCTCACCCTCCAGGCATCAAGTTAAACATTGCTTCCTCCTGGAAGCCTGCCTTCAGTCTCCAGGTATGAGGATTAGACGCCCCTTCTGTGTTCATCCAGCATCCCTATCCTTCCCTGTATCACATTATCACATGTTCTCGTTTGTGTCTAGAAACAGAACATAGGCACCTTGAGGTCACATTCTGTGTTTCCCTGTGTTCTCTGAGGGGCCAGCCTACTGCCTGGGACATAGTGGGCACCATATATGGTTGGATGGATGGATGGATGGATGGATAGATGGATGGATGGATGGATGGACAGACTGATGGATGGCAGACAAAGCTTCCCCCGCAAGCCTTCAAGCTTCTCCATGCCTCACTGCCTCCTCCTTCTCTGAAAGCTGGCGGCGGACTGGAGAATTCCTGAGTGTGTGTTCTCATGGCAGTGCCATGAAAGCTCTGCTGCTGAAGAGCCACCTGCCTGGGCAGAAGCTGGCTTTCCCTTCCGCTCCACTGTTCCTGGCAGCCCCTGGTGGGACTGGTGCCCTGGGTCTCAGCCCGAAACCTGCTGGAGCCCACGGGCCCGCTCCCTCCCACCAACCCTAGAGCACCTGCTCCCTTTGCTCCTTCCATGGGGAGGGCCCTGAACCCCACCGAACAAACACCCCTCTTCCTCTGTCCTTATCCTTTACACGCGCAAGAACGCACAAAACTGCTACAGGAACTGTGGGGCGGCCGTATAGTAAAAGAACTGCGTTTTAATAGGAATTCAAGACTTAAATGAAAAGCTCTGCTAGTGAAAGTTTGTAAACCCTGGAGTCTATGCTTGACTCCGCGTGCCCTTGGGCAAGTCACTGCACAATCGCAAGTCTTATTTTTTTAATTCGGAAAGTGGGAATAATGAGACTAATCTTTATACTGCATAGAAGTGAGGAATCCAGGAAGTTATGAACAGGAATATTCTTTGACCTAGAAACTGCCATCAAGGTGTTCGTGTTGACGTTTTTGAGGGGGACTGATAAACGTCTCCCTTCTTCCCACTCTGAGCTCTGAGCCAAGTGAGACATAAGACAAAAATATTATTCTTCCCGATACAGCTGCTGATGGCAAACGGTGCTTGTCTCCCTGGGAACAGGAGCCTCGAGGATTAGGCAGGGGCTCGTGCCTGCCCCGCGCTGGGGCGGCCTGGGCTACAGGCTCAGGGCTGAGATCTCACCTGGTGGAGGCGCTGACGAGGTTTGCTTGTAGATGGATGTGGGTGGGGAGGGAAAGGAGAGGAACGCAATGTCTTCTACCTCTATGGCCTGGGGACTTTGGGGGACGTGGTGCCATTTATAGAGGTGGGAGAGTGGGTGTGGGGCAGGTTACCTAGAAGGAGGAAACCAATTCGAACTGAGTGAAAGCCCCTGCCTGCCTTGATAGGTCACAGAGGGACCCTGACCCCAACCAGATGACCCCTCACCCTGGCCATTCTCTAAGTCCTGTCTTGCTGATGTCCATGGTCACGCCTTTGGTGTCTATGGTTCCACAGATGAGTGTCACCTAGTGGGCGTGGGACCCTAGGGACCCTTCAGTGTACTTCCGACCTTCTGAAAGGTCAGCTGTCACATGGGCTTTAGTCTGCCCAGACCTGCATGGCCCCCACATTCCCGATGCAATGGACACCTCTAGGACTTACAGCGCACTAAGACTTGTCTGCTGGCCCTGGGGACCACAGACAAATTGGACACTTCTCTTACCTTTCTTGGGGACAGCCTAGTGGGACAAGCCCACCCATGCAGTTACCTCGCCCCTTAAGAGGCTGGGTGGCTCAAACACAGACCTTGTGACCCCCCTTGCTGTGCTCTTCCTACTCCTTCCTACCCCCTCAGAATCACCCTCCTTCTGCCCAGCACGCCCGCTCCCCAGGTGCTGCCCTCTCCCCCAGCAGAGGACACAGCTGTGATGGCAGCCCCTGGGGACCTGTGTGACGCTGATAACCCTCACAGCATTCTGAGGACCTCACCATTATGTCTGTGTCACTCCCTGCAAACTGTCCCAGGGTCACCCCCGGAGCTTCTACCCAGATCACATACAGGTTGTATTTAGGAAAATATTGTCCTCTCCCTGCCGGGAGCCAGCGAGTGCCGAAGGCTGGGGCGGATGGGGTGGGGGTGGTGTGTGAAAGGGGTTCCCGCTCCGTGATGGACTCAGCTCTGCCGTGTGTGGTGTGTTGGGGGTGGTGGTGGGAGTGCTTCCTGAGCGCAGAAAGACCAAGGGCAGAGTCCCTGACCCGACAGGATGAAGTCGGGCAGCTCTTGGCTGCCTGATCCCATGTGACCTGAGAAGGTGTCAGAGAGAATGGCCTTGTGAGCTGCAGGAAGAACAACCACAGCGAAACCAGAGAACACTTGGAAGGTGAGCCGAGGGCAGATGGTTCCACCTCCCATCTGCTCGGAGCCTGCCCGGCCGGGGCTCAGGCTGGGAAACCGCACGGAGATCCCGGCAACCAGGAACGGAAAAACGCACCTGGCTTTTTCCCAATGGCTCATAAGTCAATTTGAAATATACTCATTTATTATTGTTTTTAGTGTGTAAAATAATATCATCCAATGAGAATTCACTCCAGGCACCGTGCTAAGTACCACTTATGCTTCCGCTCATTTAATCCCCTCCTGAACTCTGGAACGTTATTACGTTATTGAAATGAACTTAGAGAAAATAAGCATGCTAGGCCCCCTGGCTAGGAAGGGAGAAGGTCAGAACTGAACCACTTTTGCCCGTGCACAGCCCACACTGTTGCAATTATTGTCATGTCATGGTATGTTTGGTTATCGAGTAAGGTGAAAATCTCTTCGTCATTATTTTATTATTCTTGTCCAAAACTTTCTTGGCTAATCTCAAGCAATTACTGTTCCAAATGAACTTTACATTCCCACTGCTCTTTTCCCTGAAACTTCATTATGTATATAACTTATATAAGAGAGAATTGACATCTTTACTTGTTGGACCTCCTGCCTAGAAGTACAAACGTGTCTCTATTTATTTAGGTATTCTTTTTTTTCTCTGTAGTAAAGTGTCAATAGATTTCTCTCTAGAGCACTCACAACGCTTCTTTGTTAAGCAAATTCCTAAGAGGTTCTTCAACTTTCTATGACTATTGTGATCACATCTTTTTTCAAATGATACTTCAGAATTAAGTATGGTTACTAGATCGGGAAACAATTAATTTTTACATAATTCTTCCACCCAGTTCTTTCACCAAACTTTCTTCCCGGTGCTGCTCATTGCTCCCCCAGCAGAGCTGTTTGGATTTTTCAAGATAGAAAATCACGGCATCAGCAAATTCTTAACATTTTTGCCTTCATTTTCAGTGTTTATAATTCCTATTGTGTTTTCTTGTCCTGGGACCACCTGGGGCAATTCTCTCATGTGCTGAGACTGGGGCCATGTCACAGCGAGGTCAAGGTCAATGCCACTGTACACAGCGCTTGCATTTTGAATTTTGCACACGCCTTTACATACACTGTCTCATTCGATCTTCACACAGTCACTCAGTCAATCAACAGCCATGTGCTGAATACCTTCTGTGTGCCAGGCTGTCTCCATACAGCACACAGCCCAGTGTGAACCCAGGCAGTAAACGGATTAATTAATTCAACATTTACAAGTAAATAAAGGATCAGAAAAAGTGTCAAGTGCCATCACCACCAACGTGCAGAGGAGAAGTCAAGACCCAGGATGGGGAAATGACTTGCGCAAGGTCACACGGCAAACAGGCAGCCTTTTTTTTATGTTGAGCCTGGGGGGCAACCTCCTGACTTTCTCTAGCTGTGCACATGGCTCTTCCCTGGCCCGGCAGGCCAGCTGTCCCCCAGGCAGGGCCAGCGTCCTTGACAGCACCCATTCCAGCTGGCGAGGGCTGAAGAGAGCACTCTCCGGCTTCCCTCGACAGCCAGCCAGGGAGCAAAACACTGCCCCTGGCAGCCAGGCTGAGAACCTTGAGCCCCGCAGCTGCGGCCACCCAGCCAGCACTGCCTGTCCCCTGGGTTTGTCCCAAGGCTGCGTCCCAAGTCCCTTCCTGGAAGGCTCTGCCCTGGAAAGTGAGGTCTGGCAATAGGCGGTAACCCAGTTCCAGCACATGGGGCTTCAGGCCCAGCCGAGGACCAAGGCAGAGGCCAGGCCTTCTGAAATGGCAATGAGCATGGCCGTTTGTCTGCAGGTGCCCAGTGGCTCAGAATGTGGTGGTTGGAGTGGCACCTTCTATGGTTCGACTTGCAAAACCAATCCTATAGCTCCCACCCTTCTGCCCTCCTCCATCTGGTTGAGCCACATTTCTCCCTGAGCAGTCTTCATGTTCAAGGCCAAATGGTGTTATTCTTTATTCTACATGTGCTTCCAAATCTCACTTCCTCTGTGTCTTTGCTCACTCCGTTCCCTCCCCCACAAACTCTGTCTATTTCTCACCCAACCCTCACCCCAGTCCTTTCTCTACATGACCAGAATCTCCCCATCCCACATACCCTGACTCAGACGCCTTCTCCATCAAGCCTTACCCCGCATCCCCTCCAGGAGCGGCTTTACTTCCTTTGGTCTCCATGTGAGACAGACAGGTATCCTGACTGGGCGAGCTGGTGGACCTCTCTGAGCCTCAGTGTTGCTGTCTGAAAACTGGGATGCCAGTCTCGCCACCTCAGAGCATCGCAGGCTTAGAGGATAAAATAACGACAGCAGCTGACACAGCGGCACCTGCTGACACGGAGCAGCACCTGCCAGGTGCCCAGCACGGTTTGCCATGCTTTACAAAGCCTGGCGATTTTACTGTTCCCAGTCCATGAGATAGTACCAAGCCACAGGAAAGTGAAAGAGTAGGCCCAAGGCCTTGGCAGCAGCCAAGATGGACTGTGCAAGGCAGCCTGGCTCCAGCTCTCTGTTCTCGGTCACTGTGCGATAGTGCATGTGTGTGTGACAAAGTTCATGGCGTAGTATCTGGCCCCAAGTGGGTAACTGTTCAGGGAGCACTCACGTGCCATAGCCCCTTACCTCTGCCACTCTCTGACTTGGCCCTTTCTACTTCATTCATAATGCTGGCGCAGCCCTGGCTGGTGTGGCTCAGTGGATTGAGCGCCGGCCTGCAAACCAAAGGGTCACCAGTTCGATTCCCATTGATGGTACATGCCTGGGTTACAGGCCAGGCCCCCGGGGAGGGGGGTACATGAAAGGCAACCACACATTGATGTTTCTCTCCCTCTTGTTCTCCCTCCTTACCCTTCTGTCTAAAAAATACAAATTAAATAAGTAAATGAATAAATAAATAAGTGAATAAATAAATAAGTAAGTAAATAAATAAAATCTTTTAAAAAATAATACTGGTGCTCATACTACCTCCCTACCTTCTTTGGGCTCCTGGAGGCTGGGCCTGGCTCACTCCTTGTCTGAGTCCCCACTACCTAATCCAGGGTCCCTGACACCCTCCCAGCCTCAGTGGTGGCTTTATGTCTTTCTTAAGCGCGCACATCTGGCCAGCCTGCCAGAGAGGGCCTTGCGGGGCACATGAGCCTGGGCCTGCCAGCCAGAGGGCCTCTGCTGCGAATGCCCTCCCCTGATCGGTAGGGGGCTGGCTCCTTCGCCTCGTTCAGTTCTCAACTTCAACGTCCCCTGCTCAGAGAGACCCTCTCTGGCCACTCTTCCTAAAATGGCTCACTTCTCACTCCCCTGTTTTATTTCCTTGAAAGAGTGCATTGCTGTCTGAGATGGTCGCATTATATTTATCTGTTTGTCTCTGTCTCCCTCCCACTGGTATCTCAGCTCCATGAGGGAAGGGTTCTTGCCCCGGAGGTGGTGTAGAGCAGAGCTTTGCACACGGTGGCAGGCTGGCAGATCACCTGGCCGTCCTGCTGAAATGCAGACTCTGAGTGAGTGGGCGGGGCCTGGGAGTCTGCATGGGGCCAGTCTTTGCCCGCGTTTCCTGCATGCTGGGCTCACTCAGCACAGGGCCGAGCCCATGTTTGTCCAATGGGTGGATGGGTGGTTGAAAGAAGCCAGACACAAAATGCGAATTCCAGCTTCCCAGGCAGCCAGCCACGGCTATAGAGACAGGAGAACTGCTTTCTCCTTCTCTCAGGGACAGTGGCCAGCCACAATAGCAACTTCTACTTCCTGGCTGTGTGACTCAGTCCCCAGTGGCTGGCCGGCCTTGCCCTGCTCACCCTTCTCTCTGGGTGACTTTGCCCTTGGTGCTGGGTATAAGGCAGTCTCTGCAGATCCAAGAGAGATGGACTCTGGGAGTGGGCTCAGGAGTGGACTTGCCATGAGCCCATTCTCCTCACTGGGCCTGAGAGGCTGCTGAGACTATGACAAGAAGACAGTAGAGGGACAGTGTAGAACATGGGATTGGAGTGTCAGTGGTCACACCGGGAGGTGCAGAGAGCGGGGAGGTCAAAGGCAAAGGGCCCTGGGCCAGCTCTGTCTCTCTCCACCCGAAGCGGCAGCTTCACCCAGCCGTCTCCCACCGGGCCTACTCCTGAGCTCCAGTCATCTTCAGAGGGCCCCCGACTGAGGCCCATAGATTTGAATGGGGGGAAATTGCAATTTTCTTCTTTGAAATGTAGCATTTCCTTCAAGTGTGCGCAGGCAACAAACCACAGTGATTGGCAGCACCTGTGTGGTGGTGCTGCCATGGCCGACCCCCGCTTTGAGCAGCCAGGTCCTCATGCTGTTGTTCCCAGCCCTTCGGAGTCGAAGGCTCTGGGTGCGGGGTCCAGGGCAGGTGTTTCAACAGGTGATTCTGACGCACACTCGAGCGTGCAATCCTCTGATCTGAAGCAGTGTTAGGGGAACCAGCCCTGCAGCCAGGGCTGCCTCGGGTCAATCCTGGCATGACCTCACTTCCCCACACCTGCTGCTCCATCTGTGCAGTAGGTGTGATGAGACTCCCTTCCTTCTCGGACTGCCTGAAGAGTGAACAAGTTAGCTGTCTGTCCCCACCCCAGCAGTCTGTCCGATGAGGGATCAGGCATGTGTCAGCCAGAAGCTGCCAACGGGAGGCGATGGGAGTTGGAACTGAAGGCTGAACCAGGCCAGCTGTGACCTTCTGGGCCAGCTGTCTCCTGGCTGGTGAGGATTGCTGTTTGAACGCACTGCCTCGGGCTCCAGCAAGATCACAGGGCGGGCCTGAGCTCCGAGCTGTACCTGCTTCGAGCGGCAGCTGGCTAGCTGGCTTCCCAGCAACTGCTGAAGTGTTGGCAGCTCAGGAGCCCAGAGGCCCTGGTGGCCAGCAGTGACCTCACCTCGTCTTGCTGCCCCAGGGATACTGGCTTGCGGGTTGCCTGCATGCTGGAGAGGACGAGAGGTGGCTCTGTCACCAGCCCAGACAGATGACAGTCCGTTGTTCTGCACGCTCTTCCCTGGGCAACCTCGTTGGAGCGTGCGTCAGCCCATGAGCCAGGTCTAACTGTCCCCGTTTAGCAGACAAGGAAACCAGAGCTCAGGAACACTGCTGGGAGGGTCCAAGGACGGAGCTACTGTCCCTCGGAGGGACAGTTCTGACCAGGAGGAAGGAAGGTCCAGGACCCCTTCTATAGGGTCATGATCCTTTACCTATTTACCCCTCCAGGCTGAGGGAGACCCCCCAAACAAACTCAGGGTCCCAAAGCTGCCTTTTGACTTAACCCAGGGACATAGGCCTGGCCCCTGACAACCTGCTGAGGGCCAGTAAGAGTAACGGACACGTCCACTTAGGCAGAAGAGAAGCAGGTTCTACCAGGAGGTCATGACCTTGTCTATGCCATGGGCCCGACTGGCTGCTTGGTGAAGTCTACTGGCTGTTTCTCATAGAAATTTTCTAAATAAAATAAAATACATAGAATTATAAAGGAAGTCAATTATGTTAAAATATGATTATCAAAGTAAAACAAAAATTGCAATATAGTAATATATGTCCTTTGTTACCGTTTCGTTGAATCAGAGGCGGGTTTAATAACTAACGTGATTTCAAAGTGCCAAAAAGCACCAGCGGTGTTTGAAGATGCTGCCGCATGCGCACTGTGACATGATGCCTGGGAGTTCTCTTGGTGACAGAGTCATGGCTGCTGCCAATCACTGTGGTTTGTTGCCTGCGCACACTTGAAGGAGATGCTACATTTCAAAGAAGAAAATTGCAATTTCCCCCCATTCAAATCTATGGGCCTCAGTCGGGGGCCCTCTGAAGCTGGCTGGAGCTCAGGAGTAGGGTCCGGTGGGAGACGGCTGGGTGAAGCTGCCGCTTCGGGTGGAGAGAGACAGAGCTGGCCCAGGGCCCTTTGCCTTTGACCTCCCCGCTCTCTGCACCTCCCAGTGTGACCACTGACACTCCAATCCCATGTCCCACACTGTCCCTCTACTGTCTTCTTGTCATAGTCTCAGCAGCCTCTCAGGCCCAGTGAGGAGAATGGGCTCATGGCAAGTCCACTCCTGAGCCCACTCCCAGAGTCCATCTCTCTTGGATCTGCAGAGACTGCCTTGTACCCAGCACCAAGGGCAAAGTCACCCAGAGAGAAGGGTGAGCAGGGCAAGGCCGGCCGGCCACTGGGGACTGAGTCACACAGCCAGGAAGTAGAAGTTGCTATTGTGGCTGGCCACTGTCCCTGAGAGAAGGAGAAAGCAGTTCTCCTGTCTCTATAGCCGTGGCTGGCTGCCTGGGAAGCTGGAATCCTCATTTTGTATCTGGCTTCTGTCATCTGTCCGTCCACCCACCCATCCATCCACCCTACCAACGTGGGCCAGGCACCGTGCTAACGCAGTGAAAGCAGACACAGTCTGGCCCCATGGAGCTTATGGTCTGGGGGGTGACGGGCAGAACCCAACAGGTACTAGTTGAGTAATGACACAAAATGAAAATGGCAGCAGTGCCCAGTGCTCTGAAGCAGGGACGTGACACCCATGGTGCTCTGGCAGACGATGAGGGCAGTGGAAGGCGGAGAAAGCCATGCCGACGGGGCGCAGGCTCAGGGGTCTGGCTGGGATTCAAATCCAGAAGGTATCTCTGACCACTGTCAACGTGATGAGCCCTTCACACTCAGAGCCTTGATTTCCTGAAAATCAATATTCTCCAATAATAAGAGCACCTACGTCACAGGCGTGTCCTAAAGACGTAAGGAGTGGAAGTGAGTAAAACCCTCAGCACGGTGCCTGGCCCCTGGTAGGTGCTCTGATGTAGCACTTCAGCTTCTAGCAAGTATGGACCTCAGATAAACAAATCTGTAAATGCACTTTGCAGGAAGGTCTGGCCATAGCAGTAATGCAAGGGGCGTGTGGAAAGTTCTACTGGATCACCTAGCTGTAGTTCCACCTTGACGGCACGTTAGAATCATCCAGGGGCACGGTGTGTGCCCCAAACCAATGAGATAACCAGGGTATCTGAGGGTGCACCCGGGGGCAGCAGCTGTTACGGTTCCCACGCGATCATGATGTCCATCCAGGACGGAGGGGCTGGGTCCCTAGTGTCAGCAGCAGCTGGGGAAGGGTTCCTGGGCCAGGTGGGGATTGAGGGGCCCTCCAAGAATGGAGCAGATTCAGATGCAGAGAAAAGGCCAGGAAGGAAACTCCTGGCTTTGGGGAGAGGCCGAACAAAATCTGGGAGATTGGGGCAAAGCATGGCATTTGTGAAATGGTCCAATGAAGGACACTGGACAGGCTGCAGAAGAAGCTCACGTGGCAGGGGGAGAGGGGACGCAGAGCTGGGGTCAGTTGCTGAGGAGTCTGGAGGGCTAAGAGGGACTTTGGTTTGGCTGCGGATAGATGAGCTTGGGTAGCCTCTCATCTGCAGGGCTGCCTCCTGGAAGGATCAGGGACGGCAAGGGGGGACCTTCTACACCCCAGTTCCCGTGGACTGGAGTAGCTCATCAGAGGCCTGTGTTGAGAAGGGCTCTGGGCCTGCGTCTGAGTGTGGCCATTGATTAACAATGGTGGCCAGGGGTTCGGGGGCCAGGACAGCGGCACAGGTGCCAGACACTTCCCATCCTGGCTGGGTAGGGCTGCAGGGGGCAGCGGGGGTAGAAAGTCGGAATTGGTCTTTACTTTCCTTCTGTGCTATTTCCCCTGAAGTTGCTTCAAGAAAGAGGACTTGCCCCACATTTTAGCGATGAGGAGTCAGCCAGGAGCAGGGAGCTGGGTCTGTACTGGATAAGGAACAAGGCAGGAGAAGGCATGGTCAGGGAAAGTGTGCACAGGAAGCCCTGGGGGTGGCAATGGGGCCAGCAGAACCATTTCCACCCCAGAAGGAAACTGAGTCTCAGAAAGGTTAAGTGAGCTGGTGAGGTCACGCTGTCGGGAGGGAGCCCATTCTGGATACAAAGATCCTTCCCATGTTGGACGGTGGGGTGGGGACACAGACATGAAAACAGCTGTCCCCCGGCCTGGTCAGTGCTGTGACAGAGACTGGTACAGGACTGTGCAAATGCAGAGAAGGGGACCATTCATTATTCCTAGGGATGGATGGGGGCGGAGAAAGGAGGGGCTGCTGCGGACTGGATGGAGGCAAGCTAGGGAGAAGGCACGGCACCTCCGGCCAAGGCTCAGAGTCACTGTGTGGCCGTGGGGGGGGAGTGAAAGCTGGGAGGTCCAGCGTGGAAGGAGGTGGCAAGAAGGGAGGCTGAGAGGGAGGTGGGGGAGTTAGTGCAAAGCGGTGGGACTGGAGGAAGCAAACGGGAAGGGGCAGGCCTGCATGAGGAAGTGCGCCGTCGAGGAGGCTGACCGGGACAGCGAAGCGAGAGTAAAAGTTTCTCATCCCCCACCGTCCGCCATCTCCACCCTCCTCGGCTGACGGAAGAGTAGGTATTTCCCACCGCGCATGTGCACACCCACCCATGTGTACACAGATGCACACTCAGCCATCACACTTACCTCACCGGGGGTTCAAGAGACGAGTCACAGTTTGGCACCAGTTTTATTGAAGCAAATTCAGTGAGTAAGCAGCGCAGGACTCCAGTTTGCTCTGCTAGCTGCTACGGGGTTTGAGGCCTGGTCTGAAGAGGGCCCAGGGCCCGGGGCAGTGCCTCTGTTCGGCCTCCCGGGCCTCCCCTCCCACCCCCCCGCCCCTCCCGCAGAGCCTCCCCACCTCATCCCTGCAAACGCCCCAAGCCCAAAGCCATGCTGTCAGAAATTGGGGCAAAAGAGCTGCTGGGAAAATTCAAAGCCAAACAGCCAGCAGGCTCATCAAAGTCCATCTCCAACAAAAGACTGAGAGTAGGTAGGAAGAAAAAGGCGCTGGCCAGCAGGGGGTTGGCTCTTCAGCTGCTCCACAGTCCCCAGAGAAAGGTGAGCTATATGAGGAGGCAATTAGAGCCCGCAGGCTCTCTGATCTTCCACAGAACCCCTCACAGGCCCTTAAACAAATCCCTCCAGCAAGCTGGAGGCTCAGCAGTGAGCGCCGTGAGCCCAGAACCGGAAATCCAGAAGCTGGGACGCGGTCCAGCTCTGCCGCTGACTCCCTATGTGACCTTGAGGACGGTATAGCCATCCTCTCTGCACCCCAGTTTCCTCATCTGTAAAATGGGGATGATGGGACCCCAGATAACGGGGATAATTGGGCCAGATTCTCTGGAAGCAGAGCCCAAGACAAGGATTCTTGGGCAAGCGGCTTCCTGGGAGAAACCAGGGGGAAGAAAGGGAGACGGGACAGGCTTTGGAGGAAGGCAGGCAGTGCCGGGTTAGGCTGAAGTCTGGTCCTGGCAGGGAGCGCTGGAGCGTGGGTGGCACATGGAGTTGTCACCCTGAGGCCAGGGCATGGCTTTTGTACCTGTCCTGGGGGAGGCACATGTCTTCATCACTTCCCTGCTGTGGTCACCTGAGTGCTGGCCCGCCAAAATGTCCACATCCTCATCCCCTGCACCTGCTGGTATGTTACCTTCTAGGTAGAAAGAGACTTCGCAGTGAAGGGCTTTGAGACAGGGCGATTATTCCAGGTCAGCTGAGAAGGGCCGGTGTGGTCATAGGGTCCTTATAAGGGGGAGCAGGGGGAGCAGGAGGATCAGAGTGAACAGTGGGGGAGGTGACAATGGGACCAAGAGGCAGGACTGAAGCAAGGAAGGGGCCACAAGTCAAGGAAGGCAGGGGTGGTTTCTGGAAGCCTCGAGAAGGAACTCAGCGCTGCCGACACCTTGATGCTTGGCTTCAGACCTCCAGAACGGTGAGTGAATACATTCGTGTGGTCTCAAGCCACTAAGGAAGTGGCAACTTGTTAGGTAAGCGATAGGAACTGACACAGCTGCCAAGGCTCAGTGGCAGCGTGACTTGTCCAGGCTCAAGGGTCCTGGTTCCACTCAGTGGCACAAGCCATCACGGATCCCGCCAGATGAGCACCTTCCATGTGTCACCAGGTATCTCAGATCCCCTTGGATGCTTCTTGGCAATTCTGACTGTCCCAGCTTCTGTGCGCCTCTAACAGTCCAGGCCTGGACCTCTGGCTTCAGGTGGAGAGAGCCAGAAGCCAGAGTGACCCTCGGCCAGTGACTGAGGGCCTTGCCTTGAGTCTGACCAACTCCGAGGTGAAACCTGTATGAGAAAGCACCATGGGGTGACACCCTGGCTCAGACCCCGCCCTGCCCTGCCCTGCTCCCCCCACACCCCAATCAGCTCCCCTGGGAGCATGTCCTTAATGCATCCATTGCCTGCACACGAATCCTTGTCTCGGGGGACACGACCCAAGGAGCGATGTGCCAGGAGCTTCTCCACCCAGTCCTGGCTATCACGTCCTGGGGTGGGAAGGATGTTGGTTCTCATTTTGCAGACTCTGACCAGTTCAGGGCCACCTGGGGTTAAACCAGCATCTGCATCCAGACACTGCAGACGGGCTTTTATTCCATGGATGCCACCACCTCTCACAGTCCTCTTCCCGAGCTCCCCCTCCCCCCAGCCCTTGGGAGAATAATCACCTGCCTTTCCTGCGGGCAGGGATGGTTGGGTGCCAGGAGCTGGGTGCAGGAGAGGGGCTGCCCAGCTCTCCCTTCTGGCCCCAGCCTGCGTCCCCAAAATGGGGTGGGGTGGGGGGAGGTCTGAAAAACCTGTTGGGCCCTGAAATGTGGGTGCTGAAGTTGCGGCCCCCTGAGGCCAGGAAAACTATTGAAAACTGCATAGACTTTGCATTGACTTTGGGGCAAATCCTGGCTAATGATTTACCCTTGCCCCACTGCATTCTCTCCTCCGTAAGCAATCTCCAGCTCGTGTGGTCGTGGGCAGGAAGGGTGCAAAGAGTAGCAGGTGGGAACGTGACCAGGACCGAGCCTGGCCTGAGGGGGGATCGTTCTCTGCTCCATCCATCTCTCTGAGCCTCAGTTTCATCTGTAAAATGGAGGTAATTATACAGCAGTACTCACTTATCTGTGGTTTGGCTTTCTGTTGTTTAAGTTACCCACAGTCAATCACGGTCTGAATTTGTTAAATGGAAAATTCCAGAAATAATAAGTTTAAAATCGTGAGCCCTGTCCTGAGAAGCGTGATTAGACCTCTCGCCACCCTGCTGCGTCCTGCCGGGGGTGTGAATCATCCCCTGTCCAGCGTCCCCACGCGGTACTCGCTCCCTGCCCATTAGTCACTTAGAAGCCATCTCGGTCATCAGACTGACGTCCTGGGGGAGCGGCACTTTTGGTCAAGTAACTGTTATTTTACTTAATAGTGGCCTCAAAGTGCAAGAACAGTGAGTCTGACAATTCAGATATGCCAGAGAGGAGCCCTGAAGTGCTTCTTTTAAGTGAAAAGGTGAAAGTTGTTGACTTAAGAAGGAAAGAAAAAAAAATTGTATGCCAAAGTTGCTAAGATCTATAGTAAGAACAAACCTATCTGTGAAATGGCCTAACTTCTAAATGAGACTTTATCAGAGGTATGTATGCATAGGAAAAAACAGTTTATACAGGTTTCTATACCACCCACGATTTCAGACATGCACAGAGGGTCTCGGAAGAATGTATCCCCCAAATAAGGGGGACTATTTTATCTGCCACACAGTAACAACGAAGAATGACTCGGTGTCCTGAGAGGCTGCACTGGGGGTCAGGAGTATGGCCTCTGGAGTCCCAATCCTGGGTGACCCTGGACTAGTCACTTAACCTCTCTGTGCCCCCATTCCCTCCCCGGGTTTGTGAGGCCTGCATGAGTGAATACAAGTGAATTGCTCAGAAGAGCGCCCAGCACACAGTAAGTGCCATATTATTGCCTATGCTAAGGGCGTGGCCAGAACTTTGCACCTTGTAAGCGCTTGGTAAACAATAGCTGCTTTATTGTTGGCGTTTCCTGGCCCCTGTAGTGAGGAAAGTCACCCCACCCTCCTCCAAGGCCCTAGGGCTTCCACCCCCAATCTCCCAGAGCCCCAGTGTGTCGGTGATTGGGCTCAGGCCAGTTGGATGGAGTTGATTTTGTGAGGCACATGGACTCAGCAAACCCTCTCTTTCCCCTTCTGGGGGACTTGCCAGGCTTCCATCTCTGGCCTCAGACACACCCCTTCCATTCTCTTCTCTCCCCACCCAAGGCCAGCCTTCGCCCACCTTGCTCCCCGCACTCCATCAGCTAATCCCGTGACTCACAATGGAGCTGGGCCAAGGATGCTGTGCTTCCCACAGGTGCCTTCCCAAAGCTCCCGGGGGCACATTGCCTGCCATCTCTGAAAGTCCACCAACCTCCGGGGCCCTCAGGGCTGCTACCCGCCTCTTCTCCCCAAAGAACAGCCTGACTCAGCAGCCCAGTCCAGGCGGAGGAGACCCCTGTCGATGGCCTGCGAACACCTCTCCCGCACCCTTGACTCTGGGTTTGCGTGGGTGCATTCCTGCCCAAATGGAGAAAAGCAGCTTCCAGAATCAACCTGGCGCCTCTGGTCCTGGAAGTGTCAGCTGTGGCGGCTTTTACTAATCTTTTCCTGGACTAGACAGACCTGGGCTGCAGCATCCATTCTCCTCCCTTCCTGGGCTCAAATGCCCCAGACTCATGGGCAGCCCGGAGTTGGACAGACTGCCGAGAGAAGGGGGCTCCATTCGGCCCCCTCCCCTTCTCAACAGTCTGGCCTCCCTCCCAACAGGCAAAATGCAATGGCCAAGCTAGAAGCCCTGCATCACCTCCCGTGATCCCAGGACCACAGCTGGCCTCTGGGCCAACCAAAGGGGGTTGGGGCCAGTGCATTTTCATAGGACAGGTGAAGGCTGGGTTTGAAACTGAGCCACCTCCTTTATTAAATAAAGCCAACCTAAAACGCAAAGAGTAAAACCTCCAAACCCACCCACACGGAGCTCAGCCAAGCACAGGTTGCTGCTGGAGTCCCAGCCCTGTTGATGGTGCTGATGGGTCCCGGCTCTGGGTTGTGGCCGGGCCCAGGGATGAAGGCGCATATCCCTCCCTCTGGTGGGACTGTCACAGTCTAGTGGGCAAGAGAGACTGGAGGGCTCCAGCCCCACGGGAGCCCAAGGCACTGTGCCCAGGTGCAGCACCCAGGTACGCAGACTCACCATGAAGTTCTCTGCAGATGTCTGGGGCTACCGCAGGAAGTGGCGCATCATGCAGTGTGTTATCTCCTTTCCCTCCACGACCCTGCTGACATGGCTGCTTTTGGGGGTTCCTTCTCTTTTGTCCTCTCCACCTCCTCCTCCTGGAAGCAGCCCCCAGCCTCACTTGCTTCCATCTCTTCTCTCCTAGATCCTACCCAGCACACACTCCCTGGTTCCCCACTCCTCACACACTCCACATTCCCCTCGTTTCGCCTTCTGTTGCTTGAATGTCCCTTCTGGTGCCCCCACTGCTGCCACCACCCCCATTGCCCTCCTCCCCCCAACCAAGACACCTCGCTGGGCTGGGCTTTGTCCCTGAAGGGAGGTCCGATGACTCCAAATGCCTCCGTCTTGTTTCAAATGAAAAGCAGCGCAGCTTTATCAAGGGCTAAGATGGTCATGAAGGGCTACGTGCAAACACAAGGCTGCAGAGGCATTTCCTGACCTTGAGAGTAAACGAGATGATGCGGGTGAAGCTCGGCCCACATTTTCACCCATGGAGGCTGTGCTCCCGGGAGTCTGCTTCGTGCTGAGGCCTCAGACCATCCTAGGGAGGCCTTTGCTCTCCTCGGCCGTCAGAGCCCTTCGGAGAGGGAGCTCGAGAGGCCTTGCAGTGTGCGTGACGCTGGAGAACAGAGAGGACACCAGGACGGAGTCACGTGACAATCTTCAGGCACGTGGCACAGGCCACTGTGCCAGGTGGAAAGCGAATCCATACTATGTAATGCAATAGCCCTGGACCCTCCTAAAACAGCAGTAAAGGCTCAGATGCTGCTATTCCCCATTTCACAGAGGAGGAAACTGAAGCTCAGAGAGGGGAAGTGATTTGTCCAAGGTCACCCAGCGGGTGGGAGGCAGCGCTGGGACGTGGGTCAGGGAGTGGCAGAGAGAAGCCGCATCCCTCCGTTCTCCCAGGCTGTCTCGAGGAGGAAATGAGCAAACACAGCAGCTCCTAACTCTGAGAGCTTCGCCACAGCAACTTCAGTCAATCCACGGATTTACAAGGGCTCAGGCTTAATCTAGGCAAGAAGTGCGGGGCTTTGGGAGGTGGCGCGGAGCCCGGCTCTGTCAGCGGCCCTGTTGACTTGGAATAGGCCCTTCTCTTGGACTCAGCTGGAGCAGGAACTTGGGATGCCAGTGTCCTGGTCAGCTTCTGCCAGGCCTCCGTCCCCTCCCTCCCCCACTATCCGCTGTGTCTTCCTGCCCCAGCCAAGTTCCTGGGTCGCTCTTGGGTCAGCGGGAAGCCCTCCCTCCTGGTTCTGAGTCCCCATGGACCTCATTTTGTCTAGCCCCCCAGTAGGATCCCTGCCGTCCTCTCCAGCAGGGGGACCGGCAGGGTGGAACCAGCACAGCTTCAGGTCCCAGGACCCCGGGTTAAATCCCAGCCCCGGCACACACAGCCTGTGTGACCTCAGGTATGTTCACTGACCTCTCTGAGGCTGTTTACCTCTTACAATGCAACCAACAGTAGTAATCTGCCCAAAAATGGTGTGAGGCTTTCTTCACCCCCAGCCCTACCTCCCCCTCCCCTGCCTCCTTTTTATTTTCAGTGAATATTATTTATATAGCATTTACTTCATTCCTAGTAGTGTTGTAAATTATTTGTTCTTAATTCATCCTAATAACCTGTTGAGGGAAGCACTGTGACTATCTTATTTTACAGATGAAGACTCTGAGGCACAGAAAGGTTAAGTAACTTACCCAAGGTCACACAGCTTTTTAAAAAATTGAAATAAAATATAATTATATTGCACACAGCTTTTAAGAGGCAGGAATTAAACCCAGGAAGGTTGGCCATAGAGTTCAGGCTTGTAACTAACTTCTATACTCCGTACTGAGATAATGAGGGCAAAATATTTTAGTGTGCCTTTCAACAAAGGGAAATGCTTCATAAGTGGCAGCTGTGGTTACTGTGTGACCTTGGGTACATCATTTTACTTCTGTAAGTCTCCATTAAAAAAAAAAAAATTCCCTGAAATGGGACTAGTGCTATTTCTCCGACAGGTTTGTGGTGAGAATTCTATAAATAACGCCTGTGTGCCCTGACCAGTGTGGCCCAGTTGGTTGGACATTGCCCCACAAAGCAAAAGGTCGCCAGTTTGATTCCTGGTCAGGGCACATGCCTGGGTTGCGGGCCTGGTCCCTGCTTGGGAGCACGTGCAGGAGGCAGCTGATTGATGTTTCTCTCCCTCTCTTTCTCCCCCCCCCCCCCCCCCCGTTCCCTTCTCTCTAAGAATAAATAAATAAGATCTTTGGTGCTCGCTTCGGCAGCACATACGCTAAAACTGGAACGATACAGAGATTAGCACGGCCCCTGTGCAAGGATGACATGCAAATCTGTGAAGCGTCCCATATTTGGGGGGCAACGGTGGGGGGTAAATGCAGACAACTGTAATTGAACAGCAATAAAATAATTTTTAAAAATCTTTAAAGAAGTAAATAAAATCTTTAAGAGAATAATGGCTGTGAAATGTCCCTCACAGACCCTAACACAGAGCAGGCCATGGGCCTTGGTGGCCCTCCTCGCTGGAAGGGACCGGAGGAAAGGGGTCAGGACGGACGAGATGGGCACATTCGCTGAGCCAGCAAAAGCAAAGTGTAGAAAAACCGCGGCCTCGGGGGCCCCGGTGAAGCAACAGCTGACACGACAGGTGTGCCGAGCACAGACACAGGGCTTCTGAGACAGGCGGCGGCGAACGGGGGCCCCGGCAGGGGAAGCAGGGTGCGGACGATGATAGGGCCATTTAATCCTCACAGCAGCCCTGAGCACACAAGAGTCTGGGGACAGGACGTGCCAAGACCGAACTCCTAGAAAGGGGTGGCGGCGGGCTTTGCATCCATGACAACTTGTGGCATCTCTCCCCACTTCCCAGACTGCCCATGAGCCTAATGAAGGGCCCCAGCTCTGGGGTCAAGGTGAAGAGTATTTCCTTAGACGGTCTAGCAAGGAAAGGTGAGGATCATTCCTAAAGAATCTTCCCAAACAAGCGGATGCTCCAGCTGACACCTGAACGGATGAAGCAGGCAGGCAGCTGGTGAACGCTGGTCCTGGGAGGGGGCAGGGCCCAGCCAGGGCTCAAGGGAGGGTCCCCCTCGGGTCCAGAGAAGGCCAGAAGGGCTCCCCCTGCCTCTCTTTCCAAAAGACATTCCCCGTGCCCAGGGTTAGAGGGTCAGAGCTCCCTGCTCAGGACCTATGCCCATCAGGTGACAGAGCCAGCCTGCTGTTTTCAGAGGCAAGAACGCTACTTCCTGCGGCTCCGACTGTGGCCAGTGGAAAACCAAGCCTCAGGCCCCGGCCTTCTCCTTCTTTCACAGAGAGGAGGCCTGGGAAGGACTCAGCCAGGGCCCTCACCCTAAGAGGGCAGATCTGTTTTTTTCCTGGAGAGAGTCCTCATAGCTTCTCCACTCCTCCTGTTGGTGATGACAGCCCAGCCTGAGGCCGGTGGCCCCAGACTGAGGTCACCCCAGTGAGGCCTGACCTCATTGTTGCTATGGAGATGCTCAGGATGCCACCGCCACCTGTGAGCAGCACCTCTCTCCCGGAGGGAGTGGAGGGGGAGCATGGCTGATGTCGTCTACGGCCACCCTGCTCCTGGCTGTGTTTGGGGCGCAGGCAGAGGTGTTTATGAGACCTCCCAGGGTGCCTCATTTCCTCTCGCCCCGGGCCCAGCTGGGATGCTAATCACTGTGCTCCTCATGGACTCAGACTGATATTCACAGCAACCTGGTCTCCATAGCAACTGGTTGTGACATCATGGGGAAGCTCCGGACCCTTTAGCAGGAGCAAGAAAGCATGGAAGCACGTTTAGGGGAAGAAAGAGCTCTCTGCTTCTCTTCCTCGGGCCCCTCCTGTGAGAGGGAAAGTGGGCATAGAAACGTGGAGAGGGTGAGGGACTCAGCCTGGAAATACCAGGTCTTTCTGCGAGTGGCAAACTGACATTTCCCTGGAGGTTTGAGCTGATTCTAAATGAAGTCTCTCCCTCTTCCTCCCCTCTCTCCATCCCTTAGAAATTACATCTCAATTTCCTCAACCATAAAACAGGGGTATTAGAAGTCACTCTTATGAAAGGTTTATATAGTGCCAGGCGGTGTGCATTTTCTCATTTACCTCCTAACAACCCAATCAAGTATTTTCCTCTAACTACTCTCCCTATTTTAAGTGGAGGAAAATGAAGCATAGCAAAAGATTTGAACCTGGACCACCAGACTCAAGAGTCCATATTCACAGCCTCCTGGGCGCTCAGCGGCTCCTCTGTTTCCGGCCAAGCCGGGACAAACAGTTCCGTGCAGTCCCCATCTCGCTTTGCACTGACAGCCTCTCGCTTCCTGTGGGCACGAGGCGTGCTTCCTTGTCTGCCTTGGGGCTTGCACTCAGCACGAAGTCGTGTGGGAGAAAGTTGGCTTCCACCAGCCAGCCTCAACCCGCGGGGCATGGGAACCGATGGTGGAAGGCTCCTGCCAGCCCGCCATCTGGCTGACAAGCCCGAGGGTCCTTCTATACACGGCTCAGAAGGTCCCGGCAGCGCTGGGACTCAGTCACCCACAGCAGTACCTGATGATGCGCTGTTGGATTTTCTGCTTTTTTTTTTTCTCACTAGTATCTGTGCCTCGTTTCTTCTCACCAGAATCACCTCCACAATAAACTCCCTGCACACACATTCTTGTGATGGGTTCTGCTTTGAGGGGACCCCGGGCTAAGAAGGTTGGCACGAGAATGGCCCTGAGAGCAACCCTGCAGGGCGGCGGGTGGGGCTGGATCACTTGGTGAGGTGCAGCAGGGACTCTGTTGCAGTGGCGGGGGTTGGGGGGGTGCGGGTACCGTAACCTCTGGCACATCGAGCATCAGTTATTAAGACCGTCACCTGTGGGGCGTTGGGATGAGATGCGGGCGGAAGAGGGAGCCTGAGGTTACATGGCAGCTCTGGAACTTGAAGGTCACAGTGCAATGACCATTATAAGGGCTGTGGGGTCAGCTGGGCTCCGTTAACTGGTCTGGAAGCTTCAAAGAAAGAAAGTTTCAGGCTCAGGTCAATCAAGTGTCGATTCTGGACGTGCCGCGAAGCCCCAAATCCTCCCTGGCCCTCCCGCAGCCGCAGGGCGCCCTGTGCTGAAAATCAGGCTCAGGACGGAACTGGAGGGGCGGCAGGGCTGCGAAGAAGCGTGAGTGCACGACCCCTGGGCAAAGTCAGAGCCTTGCCGGGGACAGACTGGAACCCTGAGTTGGGGACATTCTGGTAGGTGGTTCTGAGAATCTAAAATTTTGAGCATCGAAGCCCTGTAATTCAGCCAAATACTCACTGAGCAGTTAGGGCAGGAGCTAAGGCTGGGCTCGCAGCCCCCACCTGTCCCCTGCTCAGGCTCAGGCTAGTGTGTGTCCTCGAGCAGAGCCCCAGGTCTCTCAGCTGGTCTCGTGTCAAATGAGCACGGGATGACTAGAGTCTTGAGCAGAAACACAACCCAGCAAAGCGAGGACTCGGCCTGGGCTTCGGCTTAGCTGGACCTGGTTCTAATCAGAGTACTAGTAACAAAGCCGCTCACTGAGATCTCACTAAATGCCGGGCTTCAGCTGAGCTCTTCAGGTCCACGGTATCACAAGATTACACATGGAGATGGTGGTAGGGCTGGGATTCGAACCTACCTGCCTGCCCTCTGAAGTGCATGCTCTGCCCTCGTCTGGCCTGCTTGTTCTGAGAGTGTCACAGCCTCAGCAGGCGATGTCCAAGGTTCAGAGGAGACCGATCTGGCCTGGTGGGAAGATCCAGGGAAGCTTCCCCAAGTGGTGACAAGGGAATCTACACTGTGTCAAAAGAGCTGAGTAAACGTGCAGCGTGGTTAGGTTATTACTAAGCATCTGTAATGACGACTCTGTCTTGGAATCTAGTTTTCAGAAATGGCTCAAGACAACACAGATCAGAACAAGCAAGAGCTCTAGGCATCGTTCCCTGCTCAGACAGAGGGCAGCCCCTGACTTCAGCAGCCCCCAGACTGCAGAATGCGAACACTGCTGTCTCAGCTCCTCCTCTCTGAGGTAGGAGCCCTGTGGGGGTTGGGGAGGGGGTGCGACCCAACACAGGTGTTTCTGGCCTGGTGGAAGTGAGGCTGTATTGGCTGAGCTCCTGGATTTTGAGTCACAGACTCCCACTCAAGCTGGGTTCAGCGAAAAGGGAGGACTTTGTTATGAGGCTCGGAAGGTGTCTTCCAGATTGTTCGCCTGAGCTGGCAGGAAGGGCCAGGCCCGGGGAGACTAGGGCTGGCCAGGAGCCGTCAGGTTCATCTCTCTCTCTTCATCTCAGCTCCTCTCTGCCAGCTGGCTTCGCTCCTCTGTCTCTTTGCCAAACACAGCCTTCCATTCCTCAGAGGCATGGCTACCCTGAGCACCTATGTCCACTCTTCTGGCTTCAGCCCAGCCATGCGGAGAGACCAACTGGCTGTGTCCTTCCCTCTCCTTTCCTTCAAATCCAAAAGTTTGGGAGAGAGAACTGATTGGCCCAGACTGGGTCCCATGTCCAGCCTGAGCCTAACCACCCACCGTTAGGGTGTGGTGTGCCGCACTGTCCTGCCCCTCCCTCCCACGAGGATGCCGAGGGAGGAGTTGCTGTGGACCAAAGGGTCTTTGGCTCATAGGCTGTGCCAACCTCCCCAACAGTGGCCGTAGCCAGGGGCCTATCACTGTACCCGCCTCCCACCTTCTTTCTCTTCTCACCCCCACTGCAGCCGAATGCCCACAGGGAACATTTTTTAAAAATGCACAACTGGCTCTGGGTCTGAAGCAATCAGCAAGTCGTCAGCTAAAGCTTTATTCCATCAGTGGCGCTAATGACATTCTCGCCCTTATCCTGATCGTTATCTATCACTTACTGAAGGTTTCCCATAGTCTAGGCACTGGGCAGAGCCCTTTACAGCATTGCTTTGTTTTCATTTAATCTTCACAAAAACACTAGGAAGCAGATGGCATCATTATCCTTGTACAGAATGAGAAACTGAGGCACAGAAAGGTGAAGCCCCCTGCCGATGCCACCCTGGAGTGGCAGAGCCGCTCTGGGGCTTCTGGTTGGTGAACGAGCCCCGCCCCCCACTGCCCCCACCCTGCCCAGGCAAGAAACCCAGGGCCGGGACTGGCCAAGCACAAGGCTCAGCTGGAAGGGGTCACCAGAGAGAGGGTATCCTGAACTGGTCAGCTGAAAAGACAAAAGACCACATGCCCCAGTCCCACCCCAGCGCCTGGCTTAACACACGCATTCCTTCCTTCCCCCTGAAATTCTCCCTCATGTCAAATGTACTCTTCTGACATAAATGACGCACTGGTCTAAGAAAAGCACCACTTGTGAACTTGAATGCACAGGCGTGAGCTGAGAAAGCATAAAGCATTTCCCCCTCCCACTGGTGAGAGAGCTCCACAGGCTTCATGGTAAACGGTCAGGGGCTGAGTGGGTGTACCTGGGGGGATCGTGCCGGATTCCGCTTCTGAGATTCTCCTCGGGGCCTGGGGCGGGTCATGGGACAGAGGCAGCCAGCTCTGGCGACAGTTCTGGACAGTGGGGCACTTTGGCAAGGAAGTCCTTTGATCTGGCGGACCAGAGATAGGAAAGAATGTTCTGGGTGGCAGGGCAGGGACAATATTTCCCTCCCGAAGACTGAGCCACAGCCTGAGCTCCACCCCCACCTTTTTTTCCTTTTAAACAAACCATCAATTAATGAGTAGTTAGTTATGTTCCAGGCACTGTGCCAAGCAGGTTACACAGATCCCAGCCACTACCATTTGTACAGTCTCGGGGAAAAATTTTTAACACTCTGAGCTTTGGTCTCCTCATCTGGAAAATGGGTTTAATAACACGCCTGCCTCACAGGGTTTTGTGAGGATTGAATTAGTTAAAACAGCAGCAGTCTTAGTGATATTGGTATTATTTACATATATTCATCAATTTAATCTTTACACAATGACCCGTAATGGGAGGGACGATTGTCCTCCTCCAGGATGGGCCCGAGGAGGCCCTGCAGTGGGTGCAGCAGCCGGGGTTATTTAGAACTGGGGAGCTGGGCTAGGTGATTTGGCAAAGGGCCCCCAGCCAGTAGGGGGCAGAGGCAGGATTTGAATGTTGAGGTGGGACCCTAAACCAGCAATATTAGCACAAAAGTTATGTCCGCTGGTGGATGGGCATTGATCCACTCTCTATCGTTCCTGAGGGCCCAGGGGCTCTGGCCTGGCCCTGTGTCCGGGGTGGAGCCCTGCAGGGCTCTCCCGAGCAAGGTGCTCCCAGCCGCTGTGTGCAGCTACTCCACCTCCGCCATGGCTTCTTTGCTAGAAGCCACCCTGAGCCAAGACAGCAGCGGGTCCCATCAGCCCTTGTGGATTCTGGATGGCCCCTGCCGTGGTCAGGGGCATATTCCCACAGACATCCCGTCCAGGGCGCTCTGGTGCGCACAGAGAGCCTCTGGCAAACCTCAGGAGCTGCCAAAGCCTGTGGTTACTTTGCTCATTTTATTAATAAATGTGCAGTGATGTGAACTCATGGAAACTGCTGCCTGGGAACAGGAGTGGGAACATGCTCTGGGGAGTTTCCAGCAGGATCGTGGTGACAAGGGTCTATGGGGAGAAGGGAGGCAGGCAGCCAGAGGGTCCAGTTTGGGGCATCTGGGGGCATCTGAGGAAACTGGGTTAGTATCCCTTTTAGTTTCCCAAAACCTTTTTGGGAGAAGGAGCATTGGGAGGGACTGGATGAGCAAAACCTGTAGTTCTGTGCCTCCAGTAGGAGCGCTTTAAGCGGCTTGGGGTTGAAGGCCTGGCCTAGCTCGGGGGCAGGCACAGACACCTCTGCGCCCAGGAGCGGCTGGACCCTGGGTGTGCAGCATGCGGTGGGGGTGGGGGGTAGAGGCAACAGTACCGCACCTGCAGAGGATCTTACACCCCAGAGCAACGAGAGAGGCACCTCGGCCTGATGCTGGGCTCCATGGGGGGAGCCTCCATCCCACATGTGAAGGGGAGGGCCCGCGCCTGGCGCGCAGCAGACCCTCGGCATGCATGGCCAGCATCACTGCACCTTTCTGGGATGCTGTAAAGAGAACTACCCAGAAGGGACGTGCCCCATAAGCACAGGCCAGAAAAGCGGGACTTTGTGCAGAAGTGGCCGGTGGGAAACCTGGCGCGGGGCAGGCTCCAGGCCTCCGGGTGCAGGCGCAGAAACGCCCCGCTTCAGCCAGGACGTGTGTTCTCTTCTGTTACTGGCCAGTGAATAAATAATCGGGAAGACTTGCCAGGATCTGCCGTTTACCCTTTAAGGGAATGAACTTCTGGTTCACTTGGAGAGTTAAAAAAAAAAAGCCTCCCAGACCAGAGCCTGGGCTGGGGGAAGTGTTTCTGCTAGTCGTGGTCATGAATGGAGCTGGATGGGTGGTGTGGTGCTGACGGAACCTGAGGATTCCCAGGAGAGGGTCCCCTCCCCCTAAGTCGGCCGGTGGGATGTTCGGGGGGCCTTGGTATCACCTGGACAATCACCTCCCGCAGGAAGCCAGCACAGCCCAGGCAGCCCAGCCCTGGGCAACTCACACGGCAGCCCGGGGTGCTCCACCAAGTTTGCTCATGCCCTTTAACCAGCAAAAAAATGTGATTGCACATACTCAATATAAACAATAATCAGCCCTGGCTGGTGTGGCTCGGTGGATTGAGTCCAGGCTACAAACCAAGGGGTTGCCGGTTCGATTCCCAGTCAGGGCACATGCCTGGGTTGTGGGCCAGGTCCCCAGTGGGAGCCACGTGAGAGGCAACCACACATTGATGTTTCTCTCCCTCTCTTTCTCCCTCCCTTCCCTTCTGTCTAAAACTAAATAAATAAATTCTTTAAAAAAGCAAAAACAAAAAAACAATAATCAGCCCTGGCCGGTGTAGCTCAGTGGATTCAGTGCCAGCCTGTGAACCAAAGGGTTACCAGTTTGATTCCCAGTCAGGGCACATGCCTGGGCTGTGGGCCAGGTCCCCAGTTGGAGACATGGGCAAGAGGCAACCGGTTGATATCTCTCTCACACATCAGAGTTTCTCTCCGTCTCTTCCTCCCTCCTTTCCCTTCTGTCTAGAAATAAATAAGCAAAACCTTAAAAAAACCAATAATCATGCACTACTGCACTAATATATTATGAATGTTATTGAACATGCAGAGAAATAAATGAAAAATTAAATTAGATTAAAATGAAAGTCTTTTTAAATGTTTTAATAATTGTAAATGGTTTTATGCTATCAGTAGCTAAAATCTCAAAGCAAAAATCTATACTTACGGTTAGGCTTGTTAGCATTAATCATGGATATAAACTCTTATTGTAAATTGCTTTCTCACTTGTGTTTGAAGCTCGGGGGCCACGCTCTTGTTCGACCCAGTTCCGGGGTCACCGTCTGTTCCTCGCCTGCGGCTGTCGGGAGACGTCAGGCTGAGGGAGGGGCCCATACTGTGCCGGCTCTGGATTCCAGGGTTTGCCTTACGTTCACTGTTTTTCACTTCTTTTCCTCGTTTCTTTTCAAGTCCTTTGTCCACTTGGTGAAAAGTCAGTTGAAGGGTTTACCTATAAATCTGCTGAACTAGTCTCACACGAAAAGGAAAATTCTTCAAAATGCTGGAAGCAAGGAAAAGGACCTGCCCCAGCTTCCCCGTGGGGTCTGGGTCCCCGCTTCCCGGAGCGACAACGGACATAAAGTCTGGGTCCAGAAACACTCGTACGCCATGACTCTGTGTCCTCATTGAGAGGGACAAAATGGACGCGGAAATCAGCCCCCTGAGGAGACCCCTGTGCCAGGCTCCTCACGGCCCCTCACTTCCTAACCAACCACTATTGCAAACAGCAGCCAGAGAAGCCGGTGAAAATGTGGGAAATGTGGATTCGATCAGGGCACCATCCCACGCTGTGTCCCAAGGGTCTGTTGGCTTCTGGAACCTCCTCTGCGTTGACACCCACCTCCACGCCTGCCCCACACTGGGCCTCTTAGAGCCCCTTGGCCCAGGTCTCACGCCCCCACCCAATATGACATGTGGTGGCTCCCTCTGATCCTTCAGGTCCCACTTCCAATGTCACCTCTCAGAGATGCCAGGCTCCGCCTCGCCACAGCCCCTCCCCCCCCGCCCATTATTCTCTCCCTCCGGGCTCCTGGATGACCCTTAAGGCATCAATTGCATTTGGTTGCTACATAAATCTGCCACTGTCTCCGCCACTAGATTAGCTTGGGGACCACCAGAGAGCAGGCACGTCTGCTTCCTTTGCAGCTGTGTGCCGAGAACCCAGGCTGTTCCCAGGACAGTACAGGTTCTCAGTACATAAATGAACAATAGAAGGAATGAATCAGGTCTTAGGGCATCTACAACTGTTCTCCTGGACTGGGCTTGTCTCTTGGTCACTGCTAGAAGCTACTGGGTGTCAGGACCTAGCCTCCCCGCTCCCTGGCCTTGTACCTCTCCAGCTCTCCTTGCACCAGGCCGGCCCTGTCCCACGTGTTCAGAGGGAGCCTGGAGTGGTGCCCCAGGGGCGGAAGAGGGTACAAAGAATGAGGGGTCCAACTCACTCCACTCCGTTGAGGCCTGGCAACCTGGAGCGTCAGAGAGGGGGTAGGGCTGCCCCTAAAGACCCACAGCAGGGCCAGGCCAGAGAGTACTGCCAGGACCCCAGGTGAAGGGGTGAAATGGGGTTCTCTTGGCTGAGTGAGCTGAGGCAGCCCGGGAAGTGTGTGGTTGTTGGGGGCAGGGGTGCTGTTGCCTGGGCTGGGCCTCTGTGAGGGGCAGGGGCTGAGGCCTGACTTCGCCCTCTCTGGGTGCTGGAGTTTGTGCTCATCCGACCTTCTTGGGGACCCTCCTGGGGTGTCCCTACAGGCTGTTCAAGGAGGCCCAGAGGAGGCTAAGGGACTGCTTTAAGTTCACACTCGGAGACTGGGTTCACACCTGATCACTCCCATACAAGGGGCCACCTCCATTCCCCACACCTGCCCCTCGGGCCCCTTCTGGTCAGGCCTTGCTCCCCCTGTGGCCAGCTGGCACACGGGGAGGGACAATCACAGGCCTCACCTATTTGTCAACAGGTGTGGCTCCTCCCTTGGCATCCCCCCTTCCCCCCACCCCAGCCTTCTGCTCCCTGCCTGCCTCTGAAAAGAAATGATATCTGGCTCTCTAGGACACCTTTGAGAGAAAGCAGGAGAAAATACCTCCTTTCAAGAAAGGGACCCAGAGGGACACAGAGGGACCCTTGTTTCACCAGATTCCTTGAGAGTCTCTTTCTCTTAAAGGTCTTTAAAATATCATTTTAAAGAAAACTGAAGCACAGGAGAACGGTGGGGTAGGAGGTACTGGGGACCATTTCTAAACGTCCCCAGTACTGTTTGGGTCTCAGTTATAATGAAAGGGTTGGCCATGACAACCCAAAGCCAACAGTTGAGAGACCTCCCATTCTGGACAGCGGGCTCCAAGCAGGAGCTGGAAGGTTCTTAAAAGGTGGGGACTTGCTTTGGGCCTTGAAGGACTTGCAGGAGGTGGGGCGGGAGCGAAGTCACAGCAGGGCAGGCAGGGCCAGGTCCCAGGGAGCCTGGGCCTCCTTGCCGGGGAGGGAGGAGGCTGTTCCAGGGAAGCAGGTGCAGTAGAAAGAGCCTCAGAGCAGGAATCAGGACACCAGGGCTCCAGCCCCAGCTCTGTCGGTGACCTGGAGTGAGACCTCTGCCCCTTCCCAGCCCACATTTTCCCTGTTGGTGACACTGGTGGGGCAGGTGAACCAAGTGAATTCTGAGCTTCTCTGGGTCTCATGGGGCCTGAGAGCCCCTCCCTGCCCGGCTGGGCCACCTCCTTCTTGCTCTAGCTGAGGTGGAAGCTGTCAGGCCACTTCTCAGGCCGCTGGCAGCTTGCTGTTGGGCCTGCTAACACCCCTTAAACCCTCTTCTTCCTGACCGCTGTTGCAGAGTGGCTCCGGGGGGCCTCCTCTCCCGGGAAGAGAGGACTTTGTGCCTTGGCAGGGGAAGGAGGCAGGCCTGGCCTCTGTCTGCCCCAGCCCCCGCCAGCGGCCCCCACGCCATCTGTTCTTCCGCCTAGGCTCCAACAGAGAGGCCATTCAGCGCCTTGCCTGCGTCTGCCCCCCTTCCCTGGCCCAGGCCTGAGCAGATGGCCCACCTGCCAGCCCTTCACAGAGTTCAGGAGCCTTGAAGCCCAGCTGGGTTCGGGGGCAGCGGGGTCTGCCCTACTTTTACAGGAGTGGTCAGCACCGGATTCCAGACCCCGGGCCCCTACTTCACTGGGCCTCTGTTGCCAGCTGTGAGGCCCTCTCTACCTCCCACTGCCCGGCCAGCTCCGCCCCTGACCATTCAGTGAGGCACCTTGAGGGCCACAACCTCAGATGCCACCAGGCCAGGCCCCTGGGTCCACACAGTTCCTCAGAGCATCAGCCAGACTGGACCCCGAGTCCCTGGCTTCTCATGAGAGCTCACTGCCTCCCAGCTGTGATCCCAGATGGCATGGGACTGGTGGGTTGGGGTTGGGGTGGGAGTTAGAAATGCAGATCCCTGAGTTCCCGCTCACAGATTCTGACCCAGGAGGTCCGAAGAGGGCCCTATTAATCTGCATTCTCGGTAAACTGTGCAGGTGACTTCCAGAAGGTCTCACAGGCATTGCCATCTGCTTGCAGCCTCTGTTTATTTCTAGCCTGAATGGAGGTTAAACATCTGTGACATAGGCAGGACAGGACTGACTATCCCCATTTCAAGGGTGAAGGCATTGAAGCCCCAAAAGGCACACAGTTTCACCAAGTAAATTCCACACAGCGAAGTCTGGCCAAGCCAGGCCTGGTACTGAATACTTCTGGCTTCCTAGTTACTGGCTTTTGGGCAACACCCCCTGCCAGGTCCCCAGGGGGGAGCAGGGTGGCCCAAACAAGGCCACCCCTCCTCCACCCTCCCAGTTATAACACCCCAAGGCCCCATGCCCTAAAAAGAACATGGTCTCTCCACCCACCCCAGTGCGATCCTGCATAGAAACAACACTAGAACAACTGGGAGGAAATCCCAGGATGACAATAGCGCTTTGATGAGGTTTTTTTGCAGTAAACTCTTTAAAACCACCTTCCCTCACTTTTTTGGTGGCTCTTCTTATGTGGTGCCTGAGCAATATCCCCACTTCTCAGAGCTCAGGCACCCCAGAAAATGTGGGGTCTGGGTGAGGAGCTGGCCAGCCCCTGGAGCTTCCTTCTCCTCCCTGGGCCCGCTCCCTCCCTGTCTCCCTCATTTCCACTCAATTACCCCCCAGAAGCTGGAATGCGCTCACCAGGGGCGCCAGTATCTCAGAGGCCATGGTACGACTGACTTGTTGTTGATGGGGACTTGAAGTGCATGCCTCTCGTCTCCTTGACCCTGTGCTTCCCCTCCTGCGGGGCTTGGAGGGAAAGCCCAGGCTCCCTTCCCACCCCTCCCTAACCTCTTTAGAGAGGAGAGAAACCCAGAGAGGGGCAGTGAAGCCCAGAGCTACTCTCTCTCTGCTTGAGACCACTGGTATTAGATGGTGCTGGAGAGTGGAGAAGCCAGGAGGGACTTCAGGGGCTAAGAACGCTGTGCTGCGTGCCCTTGAACAAGTCCTTTAACCTCTCTGACCCTTACTTAGGTAAAACAGGGCCAATATTCTAATCCTGCCTAACAGGGTTATCTAAAGATGAAAGGAAATAGCGCGCGCACGCGCGCGCGCACACACACACACACACAACATTTAACACAGAGCTTTGGTGAGCTTTCAACACACTGTCCTTATTGTCACTATGAACTAGTGTGACATCAACAGAAAGGGCACTGGAACAGAGGTCAAGTCACCTGCATCCTCAGTTGGGCTCTGCCACTAACGGGTGGGTGGCTTTGGGCAGTTCACCCTCTCGGGCCTCAGCTTCCCCACCGGCAAGACCAGGGTGTGGGACCAGATGACGTCTCCAGTCCTGCACCGCTGACTTTCCACCACGCCATCGCTTTGCGCGGCTTCTGTTCATCCTTCGCTGCTGAGTGGAGGCTTCTACGGAGCCTTTCCTGAGCCCCCCAAGCTGTGAGCCCCTCTGGGGGAGCCCCCCGCCCCCACTGCCCTCCATTCCTCCCACTGGCCCCCCTGCTAGAAAAACAGGCCGCAGGCTGTGAGTGCTACCTGAACCTCCCATGGCAGCCCCAGGGGGAATCAGGAGGTTTAGGCGACACTTTGTTGCTCCATTTGGCTGGTATTATCCCCGCACTTTAGAAACGGAGACACTGAGGTCCCGGGCATGAAACGACCCCTGCGGCACAACTCGGGAGCCTGGGAGCCCCAGAGCCGCAGCCTGATTTTCCGCAGTGACTCAGGGCTTTGACAATCGTTACAGCAGGGATTACTCCTTAAATTGATTATTTTTCACTGTTGACTCTGCTGTGTGGGCCTTTTTTTTTTTTTTCCTTTTCTTTTCAGTTTGCATCCACCAGGCTGGGGGAGGGGACTGCGTATAAAACAAAGCAGAAGGAAAAGAAAGACAGAGGGGTGGGAGGGCTGTGCAAGGAGAGAGGCCAGGGTGGCTGGGGGTTCTCACTCTCTCCCAGGCTAACCTGGAGCTTGGTGGGGGCTGGGGACTGGGAAAGTGAGGACAGAGTTGACAGCAGGCGAGTGGGGGCAGTTCAGAGGGTAGATGCATCCACAGGAGGCTTTCACCAGGCTTCTTGGGCCTCAGGGATTAATAATGCCTGGGCTGGGGAGCTGTGTGCATGTAGGAGGGGGAAGCTGAGGCCACTTCTGCTCTCAGGGTCTCCTCCCACCCCCACACTTTTCCCACACTTTTCAGACACCTACCAGGTGCTGGCACTGTGCTGGGCACAAAGATACAGCAGGGAACTGTCCCAGTTCCACCTGGAAGTGGTTCTCAGCCAGCCCCGAGCACTCAGAACCCAGCTGTCAAATCCACTACTGAGCTGCTGGGGTCGCTCAGGGGTCTGTGGGGTCCAACCCTGGTTTAGGGTCAGGGGTGCAGGTGGGGGGTTTGGAAAGTTTCCCAGAGTGAACGAGCTGAGATCAGAGAAGCACAGGCAAGCGCTGGCGGCTGAAGACCGTGGCATGGTGGGGGAAGAAAGTCCGGGCAGAGGGCGCAGCACGCAGGACAGGGTCAGACGCAGGACAGAGGGATGCACAAGAGTGCGGCTGGGAGCGTGTCTGCCCGGCTGTCTTCTCCTCCACCGACTGCAAGCTTCTCTGATGCAGCAAAGGGTTCTACTTGCCGCTCCTTTCCTGTGCATACACAGGTCCTTCACTCATTGTAGCTGGAACAATGTAAAAATCCTGCCGAATGACGTGGGGGAGCTATGCTGGCCTTTGCCCCTGGGCTGCTGCCACTGCGGCACAGGCCAGGCCCTTCTGTGACACCATAAGGCCCGTGCTCTGCTCTCCACTGCCACTCGTTAGTGTAACGATGCTCTCTCTCATTCTCTCCCGCTCTCACACGGTTTATGTGACATGAATAGAGTTAGGTGCTGGGGATACAAATGAAGGTGAGGAGTGAGACAAATGAAGTTTGTATCCTCGAGAAGGGTATATTCCAGAAGAAGCAGATAAAATAAACAAGATAAATTTAAAAATTGAAAAGAGGACCTGGCTGGCTAGCTGAGTTGCTTGAAGCATCGTCCTGATACACCAAGGCTGTGGGTTCGAACCCTGGTCAGGGCACAGAGAAGAAACAACCAATGAATGCACAAATAAGTGGAACAGCAAAGCAATGGTTCTTTCTCTCTCTCTCCCCCTCCCTTCCTTTCTCTCTATAAAATCAATAATGAAAAAAAATTTAATTTAAAGGAAATCTTAGGTGATGACATGCTATAAGGGCAGTGAGGCAGGGTGAAGCAGGTGAGTGACCGGGTCTAATGTGACTGTGTGTCTGGGAAGGCTCTCCAAGGTGACCTTGCAGCTGACACCAGTGCTGAGGGAGAGGCAGTGAAGGCCTGAGGGGAAGAGCATTCCAGGGAGAGGGAACAGCATGTGCTAAGGGCCCGAGGCCGGAACAAGTTCAGTGGATAGAACTAGGAAAGTAGATGTGTGGCTGGACCGAAGGGACTGGGGAGGGGACCAGAGAAGGCAGGCCCATGCTGGCTATGGTGGCTTTTTCTTCTGGATTTTATTCTAAGCAACAGGGAAAGGCGTGTTTCATAATCTCTGATCAGCGTTTTCAAAGCTCCCTTGGACTGTTGTGTGGACAGGTACCTGGAGGAGGTGAAGTTAAGAGCCGGGGGACCAGTTAGGAGGGAAGGCAGCGGCCCCGGGGAGAGAGGAGAGTGGCTGGGGTCAGGGCTAGGCGCATGCAGGGTAGTCGGAGGCTGCTGAGTCGAAGAGGCACAGAAGGGAAGAGACGGCATTGGGCGCTCTCGCTGCTCTGCCGTTGATAACAAAGGCCGCAGCAGTCACGAGGACAAAGCACTTTTCTCCCCTGTGAAATGGGCTGGTGATCGGCCCATTTTCTGCTGTGCGAACTGAGGCTGAGAGAGGTGAAGAGTCCTCGGAAGTTCTCAGGGCCCGGGCGAGACTCGCAGGAACTGTCTCCCTGACTCGGTGGGCCTGGCTGGGGTCAATGTCTTTCCCAACTCCAGGCCTGCAGGAGCAGCCAGGCAGGGTGGGCTTCTGTTCATTGCTTTGGGCTGAAAACACACTTTCACAATTGGCAACAGGCAAGGAGCCGCAGCTCCACATGGTTGGATTGGCAAATGCACGCTATACCCTTCCCTCGGTATAAGGATGTGAAACAATGATTTATACTCAGGAACCAGAACACTTCCTGCAACCCCCTCCTTCAGCCCGACCTCCACAGAAGGGCTCCCAGAGTGCCCTGGGGTCACGGGGCGGGGGGCGGGGGAAAGTCTGAGTGGCAAAAGGAGAGCTGCCCTGGGAGCCTTACAGTGGAGGGGCACAGGCACCGCTGAGCCCGCGCTGTATGTGCTGTACAGGTGTCCTGAACTGCTAGAAGTCTGGTTGTCAGAGCAATGCTGGGAAAGGGAGAGTGGAAACCCAGGGGACGGAGAGGTCGGGGCTGGGATCCAGGCTCTGTCCCTTATCAGCTGGGGATTTAGGAGAGTGACTGATCTACAAAATGGAGATAATAACAGCAGCTACCTCATCCGGACTGGCCTGCAGAGTGCAGCGTATGGTTAGTGCTCAATAAACGCTAACTAGCATCATGAGAGTGCGTTTGCCACCAACAATGGGGAAACAGAGGCCCGGGAGGCTACAACAGTGGCCACGGCCACAGAGCTAGGAGTTGGCAGAGCCACTGGCAGGTCTGCGGGGTTCCTGAGTCACGGTCTGAAGGCTGTCACCAAGCCTTAAATCCACCTGAGAGTGCCAGCCTTCACCTCAATTTTACCCAGTGCTGGAAGAGGCCTACTGTGTGCCGGACCCTGTGCTAAGGGGCAGGGCAGCTCCATGAAGAGGAGTCAGACTCGGAGCACAGGGCCTCAAGGAGGCAGACAGGCAATAGCTCCCCCGAGTGCAGTGTGGCAGGTGCCGCCACCAGGTGCTCCCAGAGCTGGAGGAGACAGACTGAAGGCTTCCTGGTGTGCGTGCGCGGGGTGGGAGGAAGGAATGCTGGGAAGACTTCTCAGAGATGAGAAGGCCTGGTGGCTGGGAGCGGGGCATTCCCGACCCAGGGCCCACCTGGGCAAAGGCCAGGGGCCCGGGGCACTGGAGCCTCAGTCTGGGCAGGTGCGAGTGTGGGGGCGGGGCCTGGTGTGCTGACACCGCCCCGCCCCCAACACGAACAGCCAGGGCCGCGGCCTCGACACCATCTGCTCAGTGGACACCAGTGTCCCAGCTGCAATGCTGCCTGTGCCCCTAATGTAGAGACACACACAGTACTTTCCATTCGGTCACCCCGGCCCCCAGTGGGGAAACGACGGATCCAAGGTGGTTATGAAGACCCTTGGGGAGTATGATGTGAAAAACACGGGATGTGGAGGGATTGGAATTCTTAGCGTCTGACCCCAGGCCTTTCTGGGCCTCAGATTTACAAGCCACTTTTCCTGCCCCGCCCCCCCCGGAAGTTGCCCAAGGTGGTGTTTTTTTTTCTCACTCCCCCCCAAATCAGAGTGAGGGTGGGGCAGGTGGTGACCGGAGGAGTGGAAGCCCTCGCTGGGCCTCTAGGGGGCCTCTTTGCTTCTGGGCGTGGGAGGAGGGCGCGGGTTTGCGAAGGCGAGGATTCCTGGGCTTCTTCCACCCACCGCTGCTGCTGCCGCCGCCGCCGCCGCCGCCGCCGCCGCCGCCGCCGCGCCCGGAGCCCCAGCCCCCAGAAGTGCATCCCCCACCGCCTCCCGAGCTCGCCAGGAGCGCGCGGCCAAGTGCGCTCAGGACCTCTGGCGCCCCGGCCCTCCGCTCCTCCTCGGAGCAATTACATAATGATGCCTCGGTGCGTGGCGGCAGAGCCGCCTTTGTTATTGCAATCCGCCTCGGCAGCGGCCCGCGAGTATTAATAAACCGATCATTCAAAGATGCCAGGCTGGGCTTTACTTATGTAGATGAGGGTTGGGGCACATCTGAGGGAATAATAAACAAACACGCCAGCCCCCTCTCCAGGGTGGGAGGCAGCCGCCCCCGCCCACGGCCCCTCAGCTCAGAGCCCACCTCTTCGCAACCTGAGTCAGCGGTCTGCTCTTGCGCTCACAAACGAAAGTACTCCAGAACCGGGCGCCGTGGGTCCTCGACCCGCCGCTTCCACTTCCGTGATGCTGGCGCGCAAAGCAACCCCCATTACTCTTAACTGTAGGATGGGCTGGATAATATGTACGTGTCCGTTTATAACTAGGAATCGGTTTTGCAAACTCTAAAGCAAGGAAGGGTTCTCAGACTTCAGCTCCCATCAGAACCTCCTGGAGGGCCTGGGGAAATGCAAACGCTGCTCCAGCTCCTCCCTCCCTCCAGAGTTTCCGATCCCGTGGTCTCAAGTGGGACTGAGAGTTTGCGTTTTTAACACACGTCCTGTAAGCACACTTTGAGAACCACTGCTCCGAAGTGGTTTTATGAATTAGAATCTGTTGGCACAGGTGACGCTCGGCACTTTGAATCTGGACCCAGCCCGAGGCCCTTGTTTGGCTTGTGGAAGTGTGAACTGTGCCCACGCGGAACAATCCACACTCCAGCCTGTCTGAGATTTTGGAAGCTACTCTCTTCACGCCAGCAGAGCCAGGGTTGTCCTGGGCCTAGGGGACAAGGTCCTCAGACATGCCCCCCACCCCCAGCTGGTGGTGGATGGCTTTCCTGCAGATGGCCACATGCACCCCCTCCACCCCCACCCACTACGGTTTCCACATGTTCATTTATTGAGTCAATGAACATTTATTGAGCCCTTATTGTGAGCCATGCCCTGAGCTCAGGACTTCCATGCAGAGTCTCATTTCATTTTCACAGTATCCAAATTCCTTCTTTCCATTTGACAGATGAAGAAACTGAGGCTCCAAGAGGCTGAGAAACTTGCCTAAGGTCAGAGAGCTAGTTAGGGAGGACTAGTGCTTTGACCCTGAACCCTGGGTGGTCTAACTCCCAAGCCCTGCTCTTACCTGCTCCCTTAACCTTGGCCCCGCTGGGTGCAGAGCAAGGCTCGCTGTGGTCCTCTGGCCCTAGAGCTGTCACATCCTTCCTCCAGGAAAGCCTGAACCTCACGGTCATCCCCCCCCAACCCCCCTGCCCCGCCCATTGTGACGCCTCTGCCCTAGGTGAGGAGCTGCCCTAGGTGAGCAGCACCAACGATTCACAGGAGGGAGAGTAGCCTGGGGGGATGGGGTGGAGGGAAGGAGGCCTGCCTCAGACTTCCTGAGCTCCCCACAGCTTCTCCTGGTCCCCAAAGCTTTGCTCAGCCTGGGACCACCAGGTGGAGAGGAAAGCCCCAGAGTTCTGACCAGGCAGGTTCCCAGGGAAGGAAGCTCTGGGGGAAGTGAGGGGAAGCAGGAAGGGGAACCTGCAGGAGTGATGAAAGCCCAGCTCCTGTGCCTCTCTCCCTTGGACAGTGGCCCTTTTGTCCTGGACCAAAATGCTGCTCCTTGTGGCCTCTTCAACCACCCTGGCCTGACAAGCCACAGCTACCTTTTACAGTGTGCAAAGCACGAGTGCCTCCTGAGGCCCTCTCCCTCCCCCCTTCTGGGCTGCCTGTTAATAATGTCAGCAATGTGCCTGTTGCTTGATTTGCATGAATCCATTCGATTGAACTCCCAAAGAGCTCTAGGAGTTAGGCTCTCCTAATATCCCCGTTTTACACACCAGGGAACCGAGGCTCTGAGAAACGAAAGCACTGGCGCATCATCCTGTAACTGGGATATGAACCCAGGTCCATCTGCAAGGGCCTCTGGCAACATCCTCTTCCTGTATGCGGCCCCCATCCCCATGGAGGGGACCACTGCTGAGACCTATCCCCAGACCCTAGCCCTGAGACCAGGCCCAGCCCCCCCCCCCCCCCCCCCCCCCCCCCCCCCCCCCCCCCCCGCCCCGCTCCTCCCACGGGCCCAAACTAAGCCCACTGCCAGCATCTTAGAAATCCAAAGGTGTTTGGATTTGGGGGCGGGGCTCACAATCCACAAGTAATTTCTGGCCACAGACACTGGCATTCCTCGGGCCTGTGTCATCTTCCAGCACCCACCTGCACCGACACACGCACACACACTCAGGCACACTCACTCACACCCGGCACAAAGGTGTGGCCGCCCCTGCAGGGCCGATGGAAGCCCAGCTGCTCCCTGCTCCTGTGGAGACTTGAGGGGAGCGACCCCACCCTCAGCCGGCCTTTCCGCTCCAACCCCCTTCCCTGCCCCCCTTGAGGGAAACATTTCACAGTTATGAGAGTCACAATAATAATGACCAGTAACAGGAATCAGCCTTTCCAGTTTACAAACCGTTTTCATCTAATGGGCCTCACTTGACTCTCCCAAGCTCTGAGAGGCAGGTGTTTTTATATTTTATGTGGCAGGTGCAGGGGAGGGTCACATAGCGAGTTAGGGGGAGAGCCAGGGTTCTACCCCGCTTCTCACACCCCCTTGGTTCGTGCCCCTTCTCCGGCATTATAAATAACGATGACAGCTCATTGTCGCCATGCACCGAGAACCCATTCTTGCTTAGATTTGGGGTGCACTTTATGACTGTTGGTTTTAATTCACGCAATTGCCCAGTGAGGAGTACTTTTTAATGCTCAATGTAAAGACGAAATAACTCAGAAAAGTTAAGGGCGGAATGGCAGGCAGTCTAAGGAATGTTCCTGAACTAGATGCACATCACTTGAGAAGAGTGTAGGAAGGAAGAGAACGAGAGCTTCTAATGGGCGCTTTTAGGGAAAGTGGATGGTGGGGTGAGGGTGTGGCAATGACGTCTCTTCCTTCTGCTCCGGGCCCCCAAGCCCTTGGTCTGTCACTGTGAGCCGTGCCATCTGGTGCCATCTGTGCGTGTGCTTAAAGCCACACAGTCACCGAAAGGCTGGGCCTGGATTTGAACCTAGCAGTCTGGTTCCAGGGCCTGCCTGATTAATCTTTAAGGAACTAGCGCAGAGAGAACTCAGACCTGGAGTCAAAATGTCCACCCAGCTAGATGCCTGGGGCACCACTCACCTCTCTCTGCCCCATTTACTTGCCTCCTGACATGGAACGGCTCATCAACCTTGCCTTCCTCTTCCCTCCACCTCCCACCCCCATTTGTGACCATCAGACAAGCTGAAGAGATGCAGGTGTTTTCTAAGGAGGGTGCGGGGTGTTGGGAGTTGGATTGAGCCCATTACTGGTCACAGACGGTTGAAATGAGTCCAGAATCTGGGAGGAGGGACCTGGGGTCTTCAGGCTCAAAGGCTCCTAAGAGCGTTGAGGACCCTCAGACCCCATTCTTACCCCTCCCCACCCCCACGGTTTGACAACTGTGCACCCCCCCCACAGATGCCCCAGATAAGATCTTAGTCCACAACAGTGCCATTTACCGCGGCATCGCTGAGGCCAGGTGGGGGATGAAGGTGCGCGCAGGGTGTCATATTATTTGGCAAAGTCGCATCAAGCAAGGGGAGAGAAGGGTGGGCCTGGGCAGGAAGCCAGGAGGTTAAATGAAATCAAACATTAATGACAGCCATCTGTACAATGGGATTGATCGTCCTGACCTCATAGGTGGTTGTGGGAATCTAATGAGTTAATAATGCTTGTAACTCCTTGAGCACAGGTGCCTGGCACTGATCGGCTCTCAGCAGGCAGTGGCCACTGTAACTTGTTACTACACACTTGAGTATCTACCAGCCAAGCAGTCCCTTCTATTTTAGATGCTGGCCTAGGCTCCAGGGAATACCCCAAGGGTATTTAAGAGAGTGTGGTTTGCCAACTTACGGGGGTGTTGATAGTCTCACAAAACAGGCACAGTCTTCAAAACTTGCCAAGAAAGTCATCCTCGCGGCAGGGGCCCTCGATTTTGATCCCCAAACACCTCCTCTCAGGGCGTGAGCGCGCCCCCCGCCGGCGATTTTCAGGAAAGCCTCCGCTGGGGAGCCCGGAGCGCAGTCCCCAACAACCCCTCTCCCCCGCCCGCCCCGGCGGCCACCCTGGGGGCGAGGCAGCCCGGTGCGTGGGAGGGGACGGCGCGCCATTGGCTTCAGCGCGGCACCGAGAGGAGGGACCAGCGCGGGCCGCCAGACTCGGGCAAACCCCGGCCGCGCAGGGTGCCGCGCACAGTCCAGCCCGGCCCTGCCCTGCCCGGCACGATAGGCGTGATGTGAGCTCCCGAGGTCCCCGTGCACGCCAGCTCCGCGCAGCCGGCACCAGCATGCGCTAGGAACGTAAGTTCTGCTCCCCACCACCGCTTCGGAGCCTCGCACTTTCCCCTCCCGCCTCCAGCCGGCCGGTGCCTGCGCAGCGCAGCGCAGCCCAGCCGTGCTCCTGCGGCCGCAGGGAGCGCTGGGGATAGTGAGGACCCCTTGCACGCGAGCCAGGCGCCCCGGGACCTTTTGGCACCAGCGGATTCAGCGGGGGCCCCAGGGATCTCCTCATGGGCTCTCCAAGGCGCCATTCCGCAGCCCTTCTGTTCCTCTTCTCCTTTGCGCTCTCGGCTCGCTGCTCTCCCCTCTGACTCGATTTCCCTCTCCTCGGCTTTGTCCCTCCGCCGTCTTCTTCCTCTTGGGCTGTTTATTTAGCCCTCGGCCTCCCGCTCCTGGGCTCGCGCGCTCTGCTTCCGAGCGAGAGAGAAAGGGAACAACAGCAGTTTTTCTCTCTCTGGGGTCTGACTCTGACCCGGCGCTCAGTTCTCGGTGCCCTCCCCCTCCATCCGTGCCCCCGATCCCTACCCCCGCCATTGTTCCCGAGTCCTGGGAGTGCGCGGCAAAAACTTGCGAGTCCCTGTCCTTTCCTCTTCACCCCCGCAGGGCCGCGGAAGGAGGTGGCAGAGTTCCCGCTGCCCACAAGTCTGGCGCAACCTTCTGGTTCAGGGGTCCTGGGGGCGGGAGCACTGGGCCAGAGGACCTGGGGGCGCCCAACAGCGCGGAGCACCCTGCTTGGAGTCTTAGAAAGTGGGTGAGTGGCTGGAGCTGGGAGATAAAGGACACATTGGAGGGGAGGAGGAGCAAGCCTGGAAAGACCCCAATCTCGAGGCTGGGGGTAGGGGTGCGCTGGCAGAAATGAACCCCCGTTAAGCCCCAGTTATCGGGGGCGGGGTAGAACACAGGTGGAGACCGACGCCCCCCCTCTCCCCTGAGTCGCGCGCTCTGCAGGAAGGGGGCAGTGTGGGGCTATTGGCTTGGCGCAGGGTGGGCTGGGTCTCCGGCCGTTGGCAAAACACTCGCACCCACGCTGGGGTTCTGTAGAGGAACCGCCAGAACACCGCGCCCATCCCCGGCGCGCCCAGCAGGGTCTGGCGCTCGGTTGGCTTCCCCTCGCTCCATTCTCCACGCCCGCAAACAGAGCCGGGTTCCCGCCGCCTCTTTGCAGCCCCTGGCGAGCGGATTTCTCAGCGGGAGCCTTGGGGGCGGGAGCAGGAGCGGGGCGGAGGCCGAAAATTCCGAGGTTTCTCCAAAGCCCAGGCCGCCTCGCCGCTCCGCACTTCCTGGTTGATTTCCTTCAAACTTTTCCTGGTGGGGCCGTCCAGCGGAATGAAGGCCCCAGGGCTGCAAGGATGCGCACCCCAACCGTGCGGCCCCTAGGACCTCCGCCCACGGTGGCCTGTGGAGAGAGGGCCAGAACGCTCTCATCCTAAAGCCTTCAATCCCAGGGACTCTGGGGGTGGAGCCGCTGCTGGAGAGACCGGAGGGGGCACTGTTGGCACCTTAGCCAAAGCTCCACGCTCAGACTGGAGGAAGAAAGCTTTTTCCTGTTGAATTGTTAGGAAATAAGGTACTGCGCATTCTCCAGGCCTCTGCGATTCCATCTGAAGGATGGGCGGTCTGGTTGGTCCCTGAGGTACCTTAGCCCCCAATATCCTGGAAACCCGCTGCCCTGGCTTCTTTTCAGACCACATGCAGTCGGTGTGATCAGTCTTTCCAAATTTGGAGTGGAGAGCTGAGGCCCAAGACCCTTCGCCCATATCTGGCTGTCAACACCTGCCGGGGGCCATGGCTCCAGGTGTTCTCTGCTGGGCGCTGCTCTCCGGCCCCCTGGTGCCTCCCCAAGCCTGCGCTCTGCTGCCTCCCCTCCCCCAGGATCTTGTGACAGCTACCCCCACACCCTCTGCAGGAGAACTGCTCTGCCCCTCTGGGGGGTGTGGATGTAGGAAAGGGAGTGCAATTCTATTCCACACGAACTTCTGCTTTCACTCAGCGAACAGAATGGGAGTTGTACCCCAAAAATGGTTTAATGAGCACAGTTCCGCACACTGGCAGACAGCTGGGCACAATATAAAGGTTCTTGTCCTCGTGGAGCTGACACTTAAGGGGGAGGGGCAAATACCTAATGAAATCAATAAGCACATTATATATGAATTAGGAGGTGAGGGGGCAGAGTTGAATGTTAAGGCCAGGAGTGGGATTACCGTTTTAAATAGGGTTGTCAAGGGAGGCCTCCCTGAGGACGTGACTATTGAGATAAGGCTTTGAGGGAGTGAGCTGTGGTGATATCTTTGGGAAGTGAAGGTCCTGCCGAGAACAGCCTGTGCCAAGCCCCGGAGGCTGGCATGTATCTGGGTTGGTTTGGAGCCAGGGCGGCTGGGATGGAGTGAGGCATTGGGGAAGAGATGGGAGGCCTGGCTGGGGTGCAGTGGGGCAGCGGAGTGGAGATGGGAGGCCTGGCTGGGGAGGTCTGGCTGGGGTGCAGTGGGGAGATTGGAGACAAGGCTGGAGCCTCCCCATTTCACAGATGAGGGAAGTGACGTCCAGAAACCTCATATAAGTCACTCTAGGACGTGCAGTCTGGGGGTGGGGCGGGGGTGCCCGATGTTCTGACTCTGGGCCCACAATACTTTCCCCTCCCCCTGCATCTCAACCATTCATTCATAGCACTGGTCGGGCCCCTCCTGGGGCAGGCTTGCCCAAGGGCCAGGGACACGGAGGGGAGCCGGCCAGGCTGAGCGCCCCACGGAGCCCCATATCTCTGTGGCCTGTTGCCTGTCCCTGTCCACCTGATGTCAGTGCACCCAGGGCGGCGTCTTCCTGCTGGCCCCGAGAGACCTGGTTCTCTCTCACCATTTCTTTCTCATGACCATCCCCTTTTAAATACCCCGCTCCTGGGGGAGTCCCTGTTCTGAGGCTGGTGTGGTCACACGAGAAACAAGAGAGAATTGAGCCTCCTAGTCTGAAAATAACTACAGAGACATTGTTACTGAGCATTCACCACGAAACAGGTACTTTTCTAGGTGCTTTTTGTGCATCTTTCCATCGGGGGAGGTAGGTGTCATTATTACGCCCATTTGACAGATGAAAAAACTGAGGCTCAGAGGTGGTGTCACTGGCCCAAGGCCGTACAGCCTTTTAGTTGTGACTGCCTCCTGTAACTACTAGGCCAGAGCCCCAAACCCCGGGGGCCATGGTCAGTCCTGGACTGTGGTTCTGGGCCATTGGCGTCCTGGGAAAAGTATAGGAACCCTCGTGCCTGCCTCCCCCAACCCACCAGAAGGCGTTTGCCTCTGAAAAAGTTGACTCAAAATGGTGCAGCATCCCTTCAAGGAAACTCCCCTCCTCCCCTCTTGAATTCCTGAGTAGCTACAGGGGTGGGGGGAGGGGGAGGAGAGAAGGACGTGTCCACTGCCTTCTCACAGGAGCTCTGGCGGCATGGGATCCGGAAGCCAGGCTGTCCCGATGACCGTGGTCCCATGGGATCTGGAAGCACCAGCTGCCTTCGAGGGCCCTGACGTGGTCACTGGGCTGATTGGGAGACTGGCCCATTCCTGGCCTCAAAAGGACAGGAATTCTCCATGCAATCTGCCCTTTGTGAGTGACACTAGGGTCAAGGAAAACCCTCTCGGTGACTTCTGCCTGGTGGCGGATGGCTGGATGCCCCCTTGTACAGAGCAGCAGCTTCAGACCCCTGGCCGAGGCCCCCAGGGACGTCCCCTCTGGCCCTCTGCCCTGCCCTGCCCTCCCCTCCCCCGTCCAGCACAGCAGGCAGTGTTTATTTTTTCGTCTCTGAGGCTTTGGAGACACTTGTTTATGATGGAAGTTTGGGCTTTCCTCCGCTTTTCTGGAAGTTAGGCACCTTCAAAAGAAAGAACTAATAGAGATGGGGACGGCGAGACCAGTGGTGGGACCTGGTGCCGGGCAGTGCGAGCCATGGCCTTGCGGGCAGCTGGAGTGTGGCTGGTAGACAGCAGGGTTTGGAAGCCACACCATGAATGTGACAGCCGGGAGGGACCGCTGTCCTACTTCTTTAGATGAGGAAACTGAGTCCCAGAGTCGCCCCGTGGCAGAACCTGCCGGCGGCCTCAGCTGACTTGTCGCTCAGCCCGGTGATTCAGGCTCCCCCACCAGCCTTCCAGCTTCGGTTGGAACGCACGTCAGCTGCCAGCTCCCCTGTTCCTGGTCCGTGCAGGTCGGGCGTGGGGTCCCTTTCCTGACTGCAGAGCTTTGTCACGGGAACTGGGCTTGTGGCTGCTGCATCGCGCTCCCTCCTCTCCCCGCCCGTTCCACGCTGCCGTCCGCGCCCTTTGCAATAGCGTGGACACTCAGCCGGCGGTGAGGGGCGGACGTGATGGAGATGGACGGTGCAGCCCCGCCCGACACGCTCACTGGCGCCGGGAGAGACCAGGCTGACTAAGGCCGGCCCAGCCTCTGGAAGGATCACGCTCTCCGGGGACACGCAGCGAGGAAGCCCTGCCCCATGGCAGCCTGGCCTCGCCTGCCACTCTTAGCCGGTGGGCCCTGAGGCCTCCCCCCAGAACCTGCACCTACAGGCCACTGTGGTGATGTCGGTCACGTGGCTGTGCCCATCCAGCCTCCCTTGTGTCCTGCAGCTTCCTGGTTTAGCTCTAACCCACCCACAACTAGTAAGTCAGGCCTTGTCACCCGCATTTATAATACAGGGATAGAGAGGGTCATCTGCCCAAAGCACGGGGCTAGTAATGCACAGCCAGGATATGAAACACAGGTCCTCTCTGCCTCACCCCAAGCAAGGTGCACTGCCCGAGGACCCAGGTAGTGGGTTCTGACCTGGGGGTCTTTATTTTTTTATTTTTTAAAAGATTTTATTTATTCTTAGGGGGGGAGGGAGGGAGACAGAGGGAGAGAAACATCAATGTATGGTTACCTCTCATGTGGCCCTCACTGGGGACCTGGCCTGCAACCCAGGTGTGTGCCCTGACTGGGAATTGAACCAGCGACCCTTTGGTTCCCAGCCTGTGCTCAATCCATTGAGCTACACCAGCCAGGGCTGGGCTGGTGGGGGCGGTCTTTGAACTCCATCTTGTCCAAGGGGTGGTGGGCTGCCCCAGGAAGGGACCCCAGGGCGGATGGTGTGGGCTCTGGCCCCTGCCACCCTGCTCTCTGGGCAGGGAGTCGCTCTCACTGTGTCCCACCCTCTGGCACTGCTGTCCCAGACCTGCTTCCAGCTATTTTGCACGAATATGATAACAGAACAATGGGTCTCCCTGCGGTCCTTCCCAGACCCTGCTGGAGTCACAGGGCTCCAACTGAGGGCAGCTGGACCCAGGGAGGGGGTGCGGAGGCTGGCAGCTGGCCAGGGACTTTCAGGGGAGGTGGGGAGGAGAGCTCAGAGCTTAGTTCTTTTTGGAGGTCAGGCTCCCCAACCAGTCCCTCCAGCACACACGCATGTACCCCAGCTCCGCCCCAACCAGTGTCTCCACCCCCACGCACATGCACCCCAGCTCCACGCAGGATGTCCAGTCACAGCAGTGAATGTGGCTTGAATTTCAGCCCTGCCACTGGCCTCAGGTGACATTCTGGCCTTAGTTTCTTCATCTGTAAAATGGGGGGCATCCCATAGGGTTGTGGTGGGGGTTTCAGGGAATTCCTGGTCTGGACATGTTTGTCCCCTGCCTCTAGCCCCAGGGCAGATTCCCCTGGGGGTGGCTGTCCTTGCCGGATGGAGAGGGGCAGGTGTGCCGCTCCTCCAGCAGAGGGTCTTGTTTGGAAAGGAAGTGGTTCTTGGCTGTGAAACCCAGCAGCGGTGACTCCCCCTTGAATCGTGGGGTGGCTCAGAGACTGGTGGGTGTTCTGGGCCCCAGGCCCCTTCCCCTCCCCCTGCTGGCTTCCATGGCAGGGATAGCTCTGCAGTCCATCTGTTTCTATGGAAACCAGGCTTCCTGGAGAGGCTCCAGGGGTTGGGAGAGGTCCTCCAGGACCGGCAGGAGGATGCCCGGACCTGTCTGCTCTGCCGCGGGGGCAGGGCCCGGGCAGCCGCCCTGCGATCTCACAGATGGCTGCCCTTCACCGAGCTCAGGTCGGGTGCCGGGCCCTCGCTGCCTTTTCTGTGCGCCTCGTCGCAACCCAGGAAGCTAAGCAGTGTGTGGTTTTGTAGGGGAGGAAATAAGAGGCTCGCAAGGTTAAGAAACTTTCTTGAGGTCACAGCGTAATTAAGATAAAGCATCGAGGTTCTGAACCCACGTTTACCAATCATTAAGTACACACATACCCTGCCCTCCCCCCCCACTCTGTCATCCACTGAGCCCTCTCTTCCTGCCTGGTTCAGTCTGGTGCGGGGAGGGCTTTGCTTGGCCTCTGCCCTGTCCTGGCCCCTCTGTCTTGCTGCCGCTAAGAGCTCTTTGGGGACTTCTTTCCTGTTCTCAGACGTCAAAGAGCATGAAGGGGTGAGGCGGAGTGGAGGGGGCATGGGCTGCAAGGAGTGAGACCTGAGGCAGTGGGGCCCTCCCAGCCCCTCCCCTACGCATTACTGTGTCACAGATATTTGTTGACTTGTGCCAGGAACTGTCCCAGGCCCTGTTGACACCCGACCCCTTAGCACTCCTAGTGCTACTGGGGCTAGAAAGCAGTGGGGTGAGGTCTCACCCCGAATTCTCACCCAGTCCTCTAGCCCCACCGTGTCCCGGGCGCCTCGTATACCGGGCCCTCTGCCGAGAGTGCCTGCACCGTCTCCTGGAGTCTAGCGCCCCGTGAGCCCCTTGCCCAAGGCCGCCTGCCCACCAGCCCAGGAGCCGGAGTCCAAATTCAAACCCAGCCCTGCCTGGCTGCAAAGCCCCTTTCCTGCCCTCCTGTGCCACCAGCTCACGTGTGGCCTGGGGCAGTTCCTGTCCCCTCGGGGCCCAGCTTTCTGCCCTGCGTTTGGAGCAGAGCCCCACCTTGGGCCCTGCCGCATGGAACTGAGCATGTTCCTGAGTGTTCTGGGTGGGTAGTGAGACCTGCTTCCCTTAGCCCGGCTCGTTTGTCTGTGCTGACAAAGTGCCTACTGTGTGCCAGGGCCCAGCAGGGAGACTCTCAGATGGGCATGGGACCAGCCCTGCCTTCAGGTCACTAAGCCTCCAGGGACAGGAATGGGAGTGTGGGCAGGAAGTGGCAGTGGCCACCTGCCCTGAAACCTGAGTCGGAGGGGGAGGTGATGCCCTGGGAAGGCCTGGGGACGAGGGCGGTGCAGAGACTTGAACAAGGGACGTGGGGGTGGGTGGGGGTCGGAGGGCAGGGAGGGCTTCCTGGCTGGGTGGTTGTTCCAAAGTAGAAACAACTATTAAAAGGACAGTGACTTGCCAGCTTTATTGAGAATTGAGGTCAAAGAAGATGGCCAGGGGCAGAATGCAGAGGGTCATGAACCCGAGTCTGGGGGGCAGCTGCATGCCACATTCTCCCCTCTTGCTGAACAGGTCCCCTGCAAGGGAGTGTGTAGGTGGAGGGGCAGCCCTCCACCTGACCGTTTCTCTTAGCCGGGCTGGGGGAAGAGGTGCCTGGGGAAGCCCTGGGGCCTCCAGACAGCATCTAGATCTGGGAAAGGAAGCGTGACGCTGTGCACGGCTGAACGAAGGAGAGAGGTAGAGGGAGCCTGGGCCGGGCCTGCCTGCGGCAGGGCATTCCCTCGCCTTCTCATCCTCCAGCACCTCCACAGGGTGGGCGTTCTCAGTGCCTCCATTTCTCAGGAGCAGAAACTGAGGCCAGGGACTTGCCCAAAGCCCTGCAGCTGGTAAAAGCAGACTCAGATTCGAACCCAGGTCCGGCTGCCCCCAAGCCAGAGTGCAGGGAGCGGAGTGGAGGGAGGTACGCTCTGTCCTCTCCTAGGTCAAAATGGGGCCAAGCTTAAAAGAAGCCCATAGAGTGGCCTTGAAGGGGAGGAAAGCTGAAGGGCAGATCTGAGGGGTGCATGGGGGGCTTGCCTGCGGAATGGGGCATGTTTGCAGGCTGATGGGTCTGTGGGACTGTCTGCAGCTGCCCACCTGCCCTCTGGGGCAGGGCCCAGTCCTGAAGGTGAAGAAGGAACAGAACTCAGTGCTCCAGTAGTTAACCGCAGAGGCAGGGGCAAGGGATCCACTTCCTGGAGATCAAGTTCGAGACTTCATTCTCCCTAGGAGGCCTCAGGGCCCTTTCTTTGTTGGTGGGGAGCTCGGAGCTGGGGCTGGACTTGGGGGGTGCAGTGGGTCCCACCAGCCCAGATCTGATGGCAGTGCCTGCGAATGATGCCAGTGCCTGATGGAGCCCCTTTCTGCACCCAGCCCCAGCAGGCTGGCACTGCCACACCGCACAGCCTTCAGTTTAGGGTTCGGGCCCGTGCTGCAGAGGGGAGCTGGGCGTTGAGAGGTCACTGGGCAGAGGAAGGCTGCTGACCCCCTGAGCCGGGGTCACTGACACAGCCCAGGCCTTGTGGGCTCTGGCTTGAGAGTCAGCCTAATGCTGTGGACTTGAGGGCCGGGGGCTTTGCCAATGGGGTGGAGATATTAGGAAATGCGAGGTAGGCCCTTCTGGTTTGCCCCAGCTTCCTTTCCAGAGCCACTGCTGCATGGGGGGACACGGTGGGTGGGGGGTACTGAGTGTCATAAGCACCCGTCTCTATGGAGCTGTTTCCAGGGGCCAGGCACACTGGCCCATGCGCCTCACGTCTGTATCTTGTATTCTCACAGCGTCCCTTTAAGGTAGGACCTTTTATTTTCCCCACTACAGATGGGGAGACTGAGGCACGGAGAGACTGAGTGGCTTGCCCTCGGCACACAGCTAAGAAGTGGTGGGTCCGGGGTTTAAACTCCGGTCTGACTTCAGCAGTTAAGCTCTTAACCACCAGGTCTCCTGCAGTTTGCTTTAGCAGTTAGCTGCACTTTATAACGCACTTCCTGTCTGTTATTTTGTTTCTCCTTCGCCCAGCCTTAGGGGAGAAGTTAAGGGTTTCCATTTCACAGATGAAAACGCTGGGGCTCAGAGGGGAAGCAACTTGCTCTGCTTGATGGCTGACAGATCAGCACCCCGGCCCCCTCCCCCCTCTTAGGCTGTGAGCTACGTCAGGGCCGGGCCCCTCCCACCCCCCTTGCCTGGCTCACAGCGCATCCTCACCGAATGGGGTTTCTTCACTTAAGTGGACAAGTGCTGCACTGTGCGCTCTGACCAGGCTTCTCTTTGCCCCTAAATCTCTAGGAGGTGGGACATGCAGCTCCATTTCACAGGTGGGGAAAACTGAGGCTCTGGGAGGGAGAGCTAAAAAGCCGGGGGGACTGTTGGAAGACGGACCGTGCCTTGCGGGGGAACGCACATGGGCCGCCACTGTGGGACCATTTGGCACTTTCTCCTGGAGTGCAGCGTGGAGTTACCATGTAACCCAGCATCGCCCCCCTCCTGGGCGTTTACCTTAGAGAAGGGAAATCTTGGGGTTGCACAATAGCCTGTATATGGATGTTCGTAGCATCTTCGTTCACAGCCACCAAGGTCTGGAATCAAACCAGCATTCCTCAGCTGGTGACTGTGTAATGACACCAGTGTGTCTGTCCAGTGGAATAGTGCCTGCCGTGCGGTGGCTCTCGGGTCCACCTGGCTGCGGGAGGGACGCCAGTCTGATTACAGCTTCTAGCTGGATGCATAGGGAGGTGGCGGCAAGCGGCTGCGGTGTGGTGACAGCCCCTAGGTCCCCAAGGAGCAGTTAGATTAAACTCTGGTGCTGGCCGCCTCCCCGCCCACTGGCGCCCGGCACTGAGTTGCCTTCTGGTCACGACCAGCCACCTCCCATGCCCCCAGGTGCATGGGGGCGGGGAAAGCATAGCCTTCCCCATTTGACAGACAAGTGAGCAGGCCCGGGAGCGCAGGACGGCCAGTGGGCCTGGGCTTGAACCCGCTGAAGACCTGGACTGATTTTGCATTTTTTCCAAACTCAAGCTGGCGTGCTTCCTGCCTAGTGTCTGTAAGTCTAAAGCCGTGTTACCCAAACGCCCCACAGTGAGACTCCCCGTTCTGATGTTTATTTGCTGGGTGCTTCGTTCTGCTTTATGGCACTGGGGGGCTGGAAGACCAGAGGTGACCTGGGGACATTTCCGTGCTTTGCCTTCGGCAGCCCCGGAGAGGGAAACTTGCCTGTGGCCACACGGCACTGAGGTCTGGGTTGGAGGCCTGGTCAGGGAGGCCTGACAAGTCCCACTCAGGTTCCTGCCCGAGGACAGGTGACCTCTGAGCCTTGTCTGCAAATGGGGTGGCTTTCCTGCCTTCACAGAGGGTGGCCATGCTGGGAACTAGATGGTGGAATACCCACTGCTGGTGCTGCTATTATCAGCCCGTCTTTGTTGAGCCTCATTGAACTTGGCTTCCTCATCTGAGAAATGGGTGTAAACAGCACCCATCTTGCAGGGCAGAGCGGCCGTGGTTCGCTGAGCCTGCTGCTGCCCCAGGGCCAGCTTCTGGAAGCCTTTGCTTCATCGTGGTTTACGCTGCTATCTCTCCTGCATAGGTTTTGTGCTGCCTGAAGGCGAGATCAGACATTCAGCTCCCCTCTGCGTCCCCATTGCCCATCACTGTGCCTGGCACACAGTAAGTGCTTGAGACCTGGCCCAAGGTTGAACTGGGGGGTGGCCAGGGCTGGGGGCTGTGGAGAGTCATGGGCAGACACGGGGTAGGGGGAGAGGCTGGTAGTGGGTGCTGAGGGCAAGGGGGGACAGATCTGGACTCCGAAGCCTTGTCTGTACCCCTGGCCACCCTTCCTCTGGCTCAGCTGGCTCCTGTGGCCAGCCCCTTCCCCTTCTGTCCTGGTGGGTTTGAAGGGGGTTGTCTCAGGGATATGAGTGGGGAGGGGAGGAGGGCTTGTGGGGCCACAGGGGTCGTCTGGGTAGAAGCTCAGGGGAGAACCTGGCGCCCCAGCTCTGAAACTCCGGCTTAGACTTGCCCTCCTCTTCAAAACCTCGTTTGCCTGCTGACCTCAAGCCCCCAGGAACCTCTAGGTGTGGTCTCAGTTCAATGTTTCCTGGGCCCTGTCCTTCAGGCTGTCTATAAGGCTCCACCTGTCCAGCCCAGTCACCTGGGGTGTGCCACGTCCATTTAGGCCAGACGGGCTGGCCAAGCTGGAGGTGCCTTAGGAGCATCTGCACCCCCATATGTTACAAATGAGGAAGCCGAGGTCAGAAAAGAGCAGTGACGTGCCCTTTATTGTTGCTGCTGGGTGGTTAGGGAGCTGGATGCTGAGCCTGGGCCTCCGATTCCTCATCCTGTGACCCACCTGCTTCCCCGGGCAGAGGGGCTGGCCACCCTCGGACGTCTGGAAGCTGGGTACGACCATGGCCTGACGCTGTGTCTCCCTACAGCCCTTCCGAGGAGGAGGAGGCCGGGCTCCAGGACAGGATGGCAGCCAAGCAGCCCCCGCCTCTCATGAAGAAGCACAGCCAGACGGACCTCGTGAGCCGCCTGAAGACCCGCAAGATCCTCGGCGTGGGTGGGGAGGACGACGATGGGGAGGTGCACCGCTCGAAGGTGGGCCACGCCTGGGGTCCGCCTCCGAGTGCTGGTCGGGGGGCAGGTCTGGCCCCCCATTTGGGGGAAGAGTAGCTGAGACCCACATAGTTGCAGGAGCCCCAGGACTTAGCTCAGTTTTCTAGAAACGTAAGGGAGATGTCAGGGGAATAAAAACAAAAGTGAAAACAGATCATTAGAATGAACTGAGCACTTATTATGTGCCTCTTATTGTAACTGTTTTATAGGCATTATTTAATCTTGCTAGCCCTGGGAGATGCAGATACAGTTATCCACCCATTTATGGACGAGGAAACTCGTCTGAGCCTAGATGGAGCTCAGAGGGGTTAGGTGACTTGCTGAAGGCCACACCAGGACCCCTGGCAGACCCCTGGGCCACTGTATTGTCAGCTTCCCTTAAGCCCTGGTGTCAGGGAGGCAGTGAGGGGTGGCCTCTGTGTGACCCCTCCAGCTTGGGTGGCCCCTTGGCTAAGCAGAGGTACCCAGGTGGGTGCTGGAGCACGCCAACCAAAGGTCAGGGGTCTAGGGGGTTAAGTGGGCTGGGCGTGCTGAGTACCGCCTCACCCTCACTGCCCGTGACCCTTGTGTGTGTACAGATCAGCCAGGTCCTGGGCAATGAGATCAAGTTTGCCGTTCGGGAGCCTTTGGGACTGAGGTGAGCACTATGCGTGAGTGTTGGGGAACTGGGGTCTGGGGAGGGCGTGTCAGGCCCTGCTTCTGGTCTTGCCCTTGATTCCAACCCATCTCATTCCCCCTGCCCCCCACCGCCCCCCACCAAACCCAGTGCTCCCTGGGCATCTTGGCTGGAGAGGGAAGGGTCCCCTGGGGTCTGGGGGTGGCAGTGAGGGGCCTGGCTGTGACCTTCCCACTGCTGCTTCCCCAGGGTCTGGCAGTTTGTCTCCGCTGTGCTCTTCTCCGGCATTGCCGTCATGGTGAGCCTCCGCCCCACCCCTGGGGACCCCGGGCCTTTACTAGGGGCTCCTCCCTTGTCCTGGGGCTCCTGCTGCCTCTCCCCACTGGCATGGCCGTCATGCTGAGGCCCCATCTGTCAAGGCTCACTGGCTGCCCTCATGTCCTGACACTCATTCCACCTGTGCCCTGGCCTATCCTGGACCCCTGGCCATGGTCCTGACTCCTTGCCCCTGGCAACCACGGCATGGAGGCTGGGGGTCAGTTGAGGTCCTGACCCTGGACTGTCCCAGGGACCCTGGCCCTGTTCCTGGGGGAAGGAAGATGTCCAGGGGACTTTCACAGTGGCTCTGCCCACCCTAAGCCTCCCACCTGCTGTCCCCAGGCCCTTGCCTTCCCTGACCAGCTCTATGACGCAGTCTTTGATGGAGCCCAGCTGACCAGCAAGACCCCCATCCGCCTCTACGGGGGTGCCCTCCTTAGTGAGTATTGCTGGGGAGGACTCTGGGGGAGGTGATGGCAGCTGGGGGACTAACTGGGGTTGAGGGGAACATGGGTAGCCTTCCTCTGTGCCTGGGCTCGCCACCCCAGAAACCCCCTTCAGCTGTCTGTCTTTGCTGGGCGCATGCTGCCATCTTGTGGCCACTGGTAGAATGCACCCAGTGGATTCCGGCTGTGTCTGGACTGCCCTCTGGGACTTAACTGAGCTGAGCGCCTGCTGGGTGACGTGCACCACGTGGGCACTGGGGTGCAGAGATGAATGAGGCCAAGGCCCTGCTCCCGGGGCCTGACGGACTAGAGCAGCAGGCAGAATCCACACCGTGCCTGCAAAACCCCTCTCACCCTTGGGCCTCTCATTTGAACTGCATGTTTCCTCTTCAGGCTGAGTCACACACAACATGCCTGTTAGGAAACTGAATAACAGCTGTGAAAACCTGTTCCTCGCTTTCTCCAAAACATTCTATGGCTCCCTATTGCCTTCAGATTAAAGTCCCAGCTCTACCACCTGGTATTCAGGGTCATGGTGGGGGTGGATCCAGTCGGCCTTCCCAAACCCGCCTCCCCCACGCCCAGCCCCATCCTCGTTTCAGAAGGTCTCTGTGCCTTCACACACGCAGCTACCCCAGTCTTGTGCTGCTTGCATGTCCACTCATCCCGCACGCGCCAGCTCCAGTACCTCTGGGGAGGGGTGGTGGAGGTTGGCGCGGGTTCAAGCCCTTCACCCACACGGCTGGGGAGCTAGAGTTACGGGGTGAGGTTTGCTGAAATAAAGTGAGTACATACCTTGTGTTCAGAGCCAGCAGAGCCTGGGTAAGCTTGGCCTGGTGGAGGCTAAGTAGGTGGTTCTTCCCCTGGAAATACGGTCTGCCCACCTCCCCCTGGGGAATTCCTTAGTGAGATTCCCTAATGGGCTCAGGTGTCCTTGAACTCAGTACAAGAAACTTGGACGGAAAGTGTGACCGTAGAACCAGGTGACCCATTGACTCGTTCACTCCCATCAACCCAGAATCAGAACAGAGTCCGATAGGGTCGGGGTACCTGGGGCTCAGGTCGCCCATTTTACAGGTGAAAAGACAGTCCCAATGAGGGGATGTGACTTGCCCAGTGTCCCACGGTGTGTGGGACGTTGCATGAACGTGAACGAACTTACTGGCCAACAGCAGAGTTGAGCCTGGAGGGAATGGGACGGGAGGGACAGGGGAGTGTTAGGCTGAGGAAATGCTTGGAGGCAGATGTCCATGTGCAGGGTCCTGGCTCCCTTGCTATGCAGTGCGAAGGGGACAAGGACCAGGCCTCTCGTCCCTGCCCTGAGAGGCTGCCTACCCCCAACTCCCTCTTTGTCCCCACCCAGGCATCTCCCTGATCATGTGGAATGCCCTGTACACGGCTGAGAAGGTCATCATCCGGTGGACTCTGCTCACCGAAGCCTGTTACTTCGGGGTCCAGTTCTTGGGTGAGTCCTGGGGTGGGCAGTGAGGGGAGGCCGAAGGCGGGCTGCGGGCAGGGCAGCTTTGCCCTTGCCTCCTGGGTCCGCCATTGGGTTTCTAGGAAGTGCTGGATACCTGTCTGAGGGGGACCCACACGGCTGTGTTAACCTGTGTCTGCACACCTGTGCGAGCACACCTGTGTGAGCACACCTGTGCCTCCCCCTATGCTCACCTGCAACCTCCCACACCCCAGCACAGGTATGACGCGCACACAGGTGTCGCCCACCTGCTCACCCCGTGTGGGGGTGTCAGCACAGACGGTTGGCAGGACCGCAGGGCCCCTGGGTCAGCAGGCTGTCCTGGGGCAGGGTGAGGGCCCCTCCCTGCGCTGACCCCTGTCCCTTCCTGGCCTTTCTCCCACAGTGGTCACTGCCACGCTGGCTGAGACGGGCCTCATGTCCCTGGGGATTCTCCTGCTCCTGGCCAGCCGCCTCCTTTTTGTTGCCATCAGCGTTTACTACTATTACCAAGTTGGCCGAAAACCCAAGAAAGTCTAGCTGACCGCTGGGCTGGGCCCCGGGGCAGGGCAGCCCTGGGCTTCGGTTTCCCTTCGGTCCGTGGAAGGCAGGACGGACCCTGCCCCACCCAGGCAGACAGGAGTGGCTGCCGCCCCTTCCTCTTGGGCCCTCCGGAGTGCCGTGACCTGGGCCTTCAGGTTCCGGGAGGCCCATGGCCTCTGCACCCCTGCTCTCTGCCCACACAGTGGCGCCTTCTTTTCTGGGGCCTCTTGGCCTGTGGGTCCCCTGGACAGACACCAACGGAAAGAGCCTGCATCAGGGCTGAGGCAAGGCCCTTGCCCCTTCTGCCCAGAGGCCCTTCTTTCTTTTGAGAGAGGCTATGGGCTGCCTCCTTGTCCTTCCCCTGCACCCCCAGCCAATCTAGTACCCAAACAGCTGAACTTGGCTTCTGTCTATGCCTGAAAAACCCAAGAACCTGACTTTGCGGGACCTCTGCACATGTGGGGGCCCCTCTCCACCTCCAAACCGCCACACCTGCCCTCCCCACAGCCCAGCTACAGGCTGAGGGGCAGAGGCGGCTGTCTCTGAGCTGGACTTGCCCTTCAGCCCTCCTGTGAGGTGGGCCAAGTGCTGCAGAGCCTGTCCCGGTCACCACGGGCTCTCCTGGGGCTTTGCTCAAGGCTGCTCTGCCTTCATCCCCAGCTCCTGGAGGCCCCTAGGAGCTCCCTTTCCCCAACTAGCTTGGGTTCAGAGGCTTCCAGTGGCCTCTGCCACAAGCTGGCCCTGACACGGTCACACAGGCAACCCCAGACGGTGGCCACCTGTAAGGAATGGGGTTTGGAGATGAAGGGAAGCAGTGGCATTTCTCTGTCCCATGGCCACGCTCTCCAGGGTCTGATGCTCACCTGGCTTAGCCCCTCACCGGTCCTTGCCTCCTCCCCAGGATGCTGCTCCCAGGGTCTGACGGGATAGGACTGGGTGCCCTTCAAACTCAGCGAGGGAAATAAATATTTCAGGAGGCTGCCTCCTCTCAGCACCCCGCACCCCGCCCCCAGCCCCGACACCCTGGAGAAGGCTGACACCGGCTGCCTGGGAGCTGAAGACCCCCTGCAGACCCAGCGGCCCGTGGGCCCTCAGTACCCCCTCCTCCCTCTCCATGCTCGCCTTCCCTCCAGGGGACAAGTGTGGTCACCGAGGATGGCAGCCCTGTGTCCTGGGGACAGGCACGGAGAGAAGCAGCCCAGGCCCCAGGCTCCCTCTCTTGGAACAGAGTGTGTTTGGGGGCAAGGTAGACGGTCCTTCAGTGCAGCCCAGCACTGGCTACTGCCAGCCGGGCCTGTGTCTGGGAGCCTCGCACTGCCCTCTCCTGTGCCCGGCTGTCCCCGCGGCTGCATACCCAGTGTCCAGCACAGCTGAGGAGAGAGGCCCAGTGGCCAGGGGCCTAAGGCTACGCTGCAGGTGGCCATTTCCGAGCAGGGGTGGACCTTGACGCTAAGGATGGGCTTGCTCTTTCCGGGCACCCCTCTCTTGCCACTGAAGTTTGTGCCTGTTCCCTGGGAGGGCCCTGGGCAGGCTCGGAGCCCACTGCCCATTTGGGGAAGTGATATTGGTGGCTGTTGGGCAGTGCCCCATGACCAAGGCCACGTCTTCCATTTGACCTGTGCCCTTTAAAGCCTGGCTGGTCCCCCCCACGGGTGATGGAGGGGCTGTCCCGATAGCAGCTGACATGGCAGGTGGCAGGTAGACCCCTCCGTAGGCGGGCAGGGAAGCAGAGGTGTGGCCTGCATTGAGTGCCTGCAGGGCCGAGGAGGCCAAGGCGCTTCCCTCAGCCGGGGTGCAGGAGGGCCCGTGGGGATGGCGCTGCCCAGCTGTGGCACCAGGCTGTGCTCATGGAATTCTGTGATTCCTGGTTAAACACCCCAGGGAGGTGTGGTGTTAAGGAGGAGTCCTTGTTTGGGGGGAGATGGTGACAAAGGCCCGGAGTGGGCCCAGCTGCAATCCTAAAGGTTTGGGAAGACCCAGAATGCCCCTCCCCAGTTCCCCCAGGCCCCCTTTGCTACCAGAGCCCAGTACCCTCCTGGCCAAGCCCCCACCCCCACCCATCCCACCCCCAAATCAAGACCACTTTTCTTCACGGCCACTATTTATTCTTCGTTCCTTTTTCTTTTTGTAAGAAACAGTCACAAAAACCAGTGCAAAACCATCAGTGTGGGTGTCCTGTTTTATATTACAAAAACTCTTGATATATAATATAAAAAGGGGGGCTCATGGGAAATAAACATGATAAATTAGCTCTGCTATCTACTGCAAGGAACATTTACAATTTTCAAAATAGACTTTAAACGTAGGGCCCATAGGGCGGGGGAAGAGGGCTTCTAGGGTGCTGGGGCCTCAGCTAGTTTGGGGGATCCTGCCTGGGCCCCTTAGGCATGGATAGGAGAGGGGCAAGGGGGCCTGGGGATGGACCCCAGCCCCCAAGATGCTCCCCTCCTCCCAGAGGCACTGGTTTTTGGAGCAGGGAGGAACAGGGTGGGTACCTGACTCCGTGTGAGATC
>PVJI01004993.1:0-80398 GCA_004026765.1 Micronycteris hirsuta
TTTTTAGTTGTCACTAAAACCTCTTTATTTTAAATAAAGAAGGCCTAGAAGGTTTGCATTTGAATTTGAAATGAGAGGTGTAGTGAGACACGGAGGTATGAAGTATAATGAGAGCAATCAACCTTGCAGCCTGCACTCTGAGCTGAGTAGGGAAGGAAGAGAGGCCAAGAGACTAGAAATCTCAGTGAGTTTGAAGACTATTTAGTAAAGTAAGTGTGGAGAAGGAGAAAAGCTTTTGAGTAGAAGTTAAGATTTCTAAGAAGGTGCAGTTTTAAGAAATCAGAAATTGTACAGTGTAATCCACATAAGTGATTTACTAAGAAAAGAGTAAAATTTAATTGCATCAGAAAGAGATGAAGGATTTTATAAATATAAATTGACATATATATATATATATATATATATATATATCCTCTGCATTTTAAATTCTACCTATAACTACTTGATTTTTAAAAATCCCCTTGTAATCGAGATTTCTCTAATTATGCCCAGAAGTAGTGGATGTCTGTTTGATCCGAGGTGGGGCTCCTAAACGGTGGAGAAGAGGAGGTCAGGCAGAGCAGAAACAGAGTGGAGTGCTGGGTACTGTCGCTCTGAGGGGACATAGGTGACACACTATTTGGCGCCTCTACAAAGTTTATGTGCCAGTTGGGAGGAAAGTCAATTAGCTGTGGAACTTCCCAACCTCGCTGTGTTTTTTACGTTAGAAGTTGCTTTCGGCCAGGATAAAATCTTCCCACTCCCAAAGCTGCTCCTTTTAGACTCACCAGAGCTGTTGTGGATGGGTGGGTGTTGCTGGTGGTGATGTATCTTCAGAAGGTAAGTGATGTATAAGGTAAGGGAGAGCAGGTGCTTTTTGATGTCAAAATTATTTGGATAATCGATTTCTAGTATAGATTATAGAAGTCATGCCTAGAATTGTATCTCAGTGCTTTCCAGTACTAAGGAAAAGACCATGGGTGAAAATCGTAACTGTTTCCCATTCTTTCAGTTCACCTGGGACCTCACCCAATATATCATATATACTTCCTTCCTAACCTCCTCTGGAAGCAGCTCACCTTGACCTTCGATGCCTCTGCTCTAGCTAGCTTTATCTTTTTTACTACTTGGAACTCCTACTGGGCACTCATCATTGGGCATATAAACTGTCTCAAAGGACCTCATGATCCAGTGTAGTGTCTGCTAAAAGAAGTTTGTAGTTCCCTGTCATATTCCCAGCATAAGTGTATATGCTCAACTTTCAATGGGGCAGATTCTAGTCAAAGTAAACTAATAATTACCATAATAATTAGTGACTGAAAGAAATATTTTGTAGTGTTGTGTTATTCTTATATTCACATACATATTTTTAGTAAAGTATAGTTGACATACCATGTTACATTAGTTTCAGGAGGTGCACAGTGTAGGGATCCGACATTTGTAGACCTTACAAGATTTATCATCATCTAGTAGCCATAGGTCAGCATACAAAATTATTATGATATTATTGACTGTATTCCCTGTGCTGTATAATATATCCCTGTGATTTTTTTATTTTATAACTGAAAGTTTTTACCTCCTAATACTTTTTCCCTTTTCATTCCCCCCTATCTCACCCTATGGCAACCACCAGTCTGTTCCCTGTATCCATGGGTCTCTTTCTGATTTGTTTTGTTGATTTTTTTTTTAGATTCCCCATATAAGTAAAATCGCAGGGTATATGTCTTTCTTTGACTGACTTACTTCACTGGTATCACACCCTTTAGGTCCATCTAACAGCTTTTGTTGCTGTTGCTTGGGAGATGCATCTGGAGAAAATATTGCTAGGACTGATGTCAAAGAGATTACTGCCTGTTTTCTTCTAGGAGTGTTACGGTTTTGAGGTCTAACAGTTAAGTCTTTAATCCATTTTGAGTTTAATTTTGTGTATGGTGTAAAATAGTTCTCCAGTTTTATTATTTTGCACGTATCTGTCCAGTTTTCCCAACACCATTGAAGAGGCCGCCTTTTCCCCATCATGTGCCCTTGTCTTCTGTGCTGTGCATTGAGTGACCATATAAGTGTGGGTTTATTGCTGAGTTCTCTATTCTGTTTTATGTAGATATATATTTGTATTCATTTTAGAAACATCTACTGAAAGCCCACTCAGCCAAGTACTATACTCTTTGAGATCCTAATTTTGAAATTATTAATAAGAATAGTCTCAGTATACTACACGTGAAGATGATACATAGATAGACAGATGATAGATAGATAGATAGATAGATAGATAGATAAATGATAAATAAATAGATATTGGAAACACTGGTGTGTAAAAAAGCCACGCTTATAATGTGGCTGTAGATGTGTGAGAAAACCATGGAGGTTATGAGAAACTCTCAGGAAACCCTGTTACCCATTGTAGAGGTAAAGTATATTATAAGGAAATCTTTGTTCCTCTACCTGATAGATAATATCTTGTCAGCAAGTCACTGATGTGAGGATCAGTGCTTAAATGTGGTGGGATGATACCAGGCAGCAGGAAGGGTGGGATTCCACACATCAATGAAGACTGGCTTGGAATGCCTGAACTTCCCTCAAGTTTCTTACAATGTTAAAACATAATAAGTAATCTCTAGTCTTTAATACATAAAGCAGTCCTTCTGCATCTTAGATATCTCTTTTGGTATGCACTGTTTTCAGAACAGATTCCATTGCAGGATTAAGAGAAATCAGGCTATCTCCTTTTCCTCTGCCAGGTTCAGAACCATTCAGTCAGTCGCATGGAGGTCAACACCGCCTTTTTAGTGGAGGCACGTGGCTGAGGAGTGAGGCCAGACTGGCTTGCTTCTGGGCCTCTCTGCTGTCCTAGCCTTGGGACAGCCACCGACTGGGGCTTTGGACCTGCAGATCACACATACTCCATCAGGCTCACTGCTTCATGTTAAACGGGGCAGAAAGGGAAGAAAGTCATCAAATTTCCGGTGTTTCTAACCCTGGCTCTTCCCAGTGAGAACTGTGTCCCTAAGGCAGTCATTGGCCATCTGGGAAAGGTCATGTGCCACAAGAGGTGAGGAGCCTCCCTCTTCAGGGCAACGTGGAAAGTAGAGGCTAGGCATGGCTCACTTACACTCTTTAGCTTTTCGTCCATTCACCCTGGTGGAGCTGGACCTGGCTGGACTGTAGTATCACCTGCACTGTCTTTAAAAAATGTTGATGCTGACCCAATTCAGATCAAACTTGTAGGGATGTGTCAGGAACATTGGTATTTTTAAAGAGCTCTCCTATTGTGCAGCCAGAGTTGAGAATCCCTGTCTTTAATTCACTGACATTAACCATGAAGCCTCTGATCAGATAGTGAGGGTGAGACTGTATCCTGTGTAGGGTGAAATTAACAGTCTGTTCGGGTGGTCCTGGGTCCAGCCTTAGAACCAAGGCCTCTGTATAGATCATTGGAGTGCTGGTGGCATTATAGATTTTTGCTACAAAAGGGGTGCTGAAAGAGATCCCAATAGTATGTTGACAATTTAAATACAAGGCTTTCCTTGTATTTAAAATGCATGAATAAATGCATTCCAATGCTGAATAAAATGCATTCCCTTTTTTTTTCCATTTCAAATTATGTTACTACATATTATTTATTACAGTTTGCCATTGGTTCTACAGTAAGGGTAAATGATAACCTGGATATCTCCATAATGTAGAAATTAAAATCTAAAGTCAACTTGTCTTGCCTTTTTGTGTTTAAGACAAAAGTCCAAACTTTTCAAATGAATTTAAGATCCAAAGAAAATTAAAATATTCCCTAATATTTTACTCTGCTCAGTATCAGGCAGAAAGATTTTTTGTGCCTGGGTAGATTTGGGCTTCCTTCAGGAGCTGCGTGGTGAGTGAACACTTGCTGGAAGAGGGTCATTTCTTCAAGGCCTCAGAGGATTTGTTAGTTGAGTGCCTGATTGCTCAGAGCCTCATTCTTTAAACAGTGGTAGGATATCCAGTGAGAAAAGTAACAGTGGCCAGGTCACCAAAGGGCTCCTACACCGCTGTAAGGACTTCAGATTTTGCTGAGTGAGATGGAAACTACTGGAGGGTTTTGAGCCTGAAAAGTGACTTTCATCTCCACTTGCAATAACTGTGTCACTTATTAGATCACCCTCTCATGATTTGTGTGTTTTACACTGATGTACCAAACAGTCCTCTGTGAATCTGTCCAAAGTTGCTGAAATCATTTGATGTGGTTGTGCCTGTCCTTCAGTGCCAGTTGAGGACTGTGCATCTTCAGCTGTAGGAGGGCGCTTCTCGGTGGCAGCATGGGTTCCAGTCCTCCGGAATGCCACTCCAGCCTCCTCTCTTGTATTCACTGCGTTTCCTCTCTTAGGTGTCATTGAGCCACCATCACTGTTTCTGACGTAACGTCAATGAAAACATCTCTTTGCTTCCCACATCCATCTTTAAGAGCACTTTGACCTGAGTACATTTCCCTTTCCCTCGCAGGAAATTTGTCTCTCCTGGCCTTCATCACCATTTTTTCTTCATAACAGACCCTTCCCTCCTTCAAGATTTTAACTAAGGAAATCTCTCCCTTTAACTCAATGGTTCTTAGCCAAGGGCAGTTTTGTCTTCTAGGGCATAGTTGGTAAGTTGGTCTACCTGAAGACATTTTTGGTTTTCATAATGGGTGACTAGGGTGATAAGGATACTGTTGACATTTAGTTTGTTTTGGCCATGGATGCCCCTAAATGTCCTGTGCACAGGACAGCCCTCACAACAAAGAAGGATCCGGCCTTAAATATCCAGAGTACAAAGATTGAGAAACCCCGCTCTAGCCTAATTGGTCTGTATACCTATATTGCTTTCAGTCAACCACTGCTGTTCTGACAATAAAACTAAAGTATATTTTTCAAATTATTTTCTTCTTGATTCTAGAGTTTGCAGATCCAATTCCTAATATAATCCCTTGGATATGAAATAATTTATTTGTGTTTTTTCTCTACTTCAACCCATAAGACCATATAATCTCTTTAAATTGAGGTATTGATTGTTACTTCTCCTCCTCCATTTTTGATTATTTATTTGTGCCCTCTCTCTCTTTTTCTTGATGAGTCTGGTTAAAGTCTTGTCAATTTTGTTTATCTTTTCAAAGGATCAGCTCCTGCATTTACTGATCCTTTGAATTGTTCTTTTAGTCCATATGTCATTTAATTCTGCTCTTATCTTGTTTATTCCCTTCCTTCTACTCACTCTGGGCTTTGTTTGTTGTTGTTCCTCCAGTTCTTATAGATATAGGGTTAGGTTGTTTATTTGAAATTGTTCTGTTTTAGATAGACCTGTATGCTATGAATTTCCCACCCAGGACTGCCTTCACTGTGTCCCATAGGTTCTGGGCTGTTGTGTGTTTATTTTCATTTGTTTCCAGGAACTTTTTGATTTCTTCCTTGATCTCGTTGTTTATTCATTCATTGTTTAGTAACATGTTATTCCGTTTCTATGGACTTGATTTTTTTTGTTTTTTCTTTGAGGTTTGTTTCTAGTTTCAAGCCATTATGATCTGAGAAAATACTTGATATGATTTCACTTTTCTTTAATTTGTTGAGGTTTGTTTTGTGTATTACCATGTGGTCTATCTTTGAAAATATTCCATATGCATTTGAAAAGAATGTATATTTTGCTTCTTTGGGGTGAAAGGTTCTATATATATCAATTAAGTCCATTTGATCTAGAGATTCATTCAGTGCCACATTATCCTTGTTGATTCTTTGTTTGGAAGATCTGCCCATTGTTGAAAGTGGGGTGTTAAAATCTCCTATTGTAAGTGTGTTGTTGTTGTCTCTTCTTTCTTAAAGTCTTCCAAGATTTTCCTTATGTATTTGGGTGCTCCTAAGTTGGGTGCATTTATGTTTACAGTATTTATATATTCTTAATGGATTCTTCCCTTAAGTATTATAAAGTGTCCTTCTCTGTCTCTTTTAATGGCCTTTTTTTAAAAATCTGTTTTGTCTGATATAAGTATTGCTACCCTGGCTTTTTTTCCCCTCATTTGCTTAGAATACTTTCATCCAACCCTTCACTTTCAGTCTTGTAGGTCTTTTGTTCTGAGGTGGGTCTCTTGTAGGCAGCCTATGTGCTGGTCATGTTTTCTTATCCATTCAGCTACTCTATGTCTTTTGATTGGAGCATTTAATCCATTTACATTTAAGGTTTTTATTGATAGGTACTTGTTCATTAACATTTTTTCCCTTTGTTGCTGTGTTCCTCTCTCACTCTTTTCCTTCATCTTCTTAAAGTGGTCCCTTTAGCTTATCTTACAATACTGGTTTGGTGGAGGTGTATTCTTTTAGCCTTCTCTTGTCTGGAAAATTCCTTATTTCACTCTCCATTTTAAAGGAGAGCCTTGCTGGGTAGAGTAGTCTCTGTTGCAGGCCTTTCCTTTTCATTACTTGGGATATTTCTTGTCATTCCTTTCTGGCTTGCAGTGTTTCTATTGAGAAATCAGGTACAAGCCTTATCCCTTGTATGTTACTATCTGTTTCTCATATTCTGCCTTTAAGATTCTCTCTTTCTCTTTGAAGTTTGCTATTTTAATTATGACATGTCTTGGAGTGGGCCTCTTTAGGTTCCTCTTGATTGGGACCCTCTGTGCTTCCTGAACTTGTGTGAATTTTCCCTCACCAAGTTAGGGAAGTTTTCTGTCATTATTTTATCAAACAGGTTTTCTATCCCTTTCTCCTTTTCTTCTCCTCCTGGTATTCTTATGTTGTGAATGTTGTCACATTTCATGTTATCCTGAAGTTCCCTTAAACCAGAGGTGTCCAAACCTGCGGCCCATGGGCTACATGTGTCCCAGGATGGCTATGAATGTGGCCCAACACAAAATCGTAAATTTACTTAAAATGTTTTAAGATTTTTTTATGATTACATGTGACAGTATCCTGTAAAATAAACATATGTATGCTCTTGCTATTTGTACACGTGTGTGGCTTCAGTTTTATGGCCGTGTGCAGTTTCCAGTGTGTTATCTTCCCAACATAGACAGTAGAATTGACACCATCAGACATTACATGTGCTCATGGTGATTATTTGATTATTAAAGGTACTCCCACACCTCAGTGGTGCCTCACCTATTGCCCACCACGTTTTACAACCAGCCCTCTGCCTCAACCTGCATTGGCAGCTGAGAGGACTGTGGAAGGGCCCAAACCTTGCTTTCTATATTCTCATCAATTAATTTTCATAATAAAAGCAAATAAAGTCTCTTATCTATTATTTTTTATGCCAGCATGGCTTCTACAATGTCTCAAAAGTGAAAAGAACCCCCCCAAAAGGAAAATTATGGATAAAGGAATATTATTCAATGAAAAAATGGACAGATGACTACTTTTTTGTCAAGGCAAATAGGCGCTGTGCTTAATTTCTAGGAAATTTGTGCAAGTTTTCAAAGACTGTAATTTGAAAAGGCATTATATGCAAAAATGCACTGCCAAATTCAATGTTTGTGAAGGATTGTGTCATAAGAACAAAATAGTGGAACTGGAAAAAAGTCTGCCCAACAAAATTTTTTTCAAAAAGTTACAACTTTGGCAGATTCCATTGTAAAAGCTAGTTATTTGGTAACATATTTAATAGCAAAAGTATCAAAACCATTTACTGATAGTGAGTTTATTAAGCAATGTAGAGAAAACATGGCAGATATAATTTGCCCTGAAAAAAAGGGGGGTATTTCTAAAATCAGTTTGTCTCACCAGAGAATAGCCAGGTGAATTGAAGAAACTGAAAAATCTATTGAAAGAAGTTTGGAGAGTAAAGCTGCTAATTTTAAATTTTATGCTTTGGCAATGGATGATAGCACTGATGCCACAGATATGGCTCAACTTGCAATTTTTATTAGAGATATTGATGACTGTCACTGAAGAAATGGTTTCTGTAGTGTCATTAATGAAGACACAACTAAATCAAGAGATTTATACAAAGCAGTAAAAAATATGTTCAAGTGATTTTCTTTGTCCATTGTCAACATATCTGGTATAGTTACTGATGGTGCCCTGGTGATGGTAGGTAAAAGAGAGGGAATTAATAGAAGATGATGCAATTGCCAACCAATACACATGTTCAATGAAGTATAATTACATAGTACATCCAGGAAACTTATGCACAAAAAATTTAAAAGTGGATAACGTCATGCAAATCGTCATCAAGACTGAATTTCATAAGAGCCAAGTGATTGAATCATCACCAATTCCGGGAATTCTTTAAAAGTATTGATGCTGACTATGTTGACATCACATACATTTTGGAAGTAAGATGGCTAAGTTGAGGCCAAATGTTGAAAAGATTTTATGATTTGCAACATTTTATCGGGTCATTTATGGTAACAAAATACAAATTTATACTGGAACTTGATGATGGAAACTAGCTTACAGATTTAGCATTTTTTGTGGATTTAACTCCTCATTTAAATGAGTTAAACATGTATCTTCAAGTTGAAAACCCACTTATCAATACCATGTTTCATACCATAACAGCATTTCAAATAAAACTGAAATTGTGGCAAGCTCAAATTAACTCAAACAATTTTATGCATTTTGACACATTGGCTAAATACAGTCCTGTGAACAGCAGAAAATATGGAGCCTTGCCTTTCAAATTGATATAAGAGTTTGAAAACAGATTTTAAGATTTCTGGGAAAATAATACTTTGCTATGTTTGTGACTTCATTTTCAGTTGACATAAATATGTTACCTGCCAGTTGTCAAATGGAATGCATAGAGCTGCAGTCTGACATTCAACTTAAAGAAAAATTTGACTACGCCTCTTTACTGAACTTTTATAGGTCCTATCTTCCCAGAGATGATTATCCCTTGCTTCACAATCATGCCTTATTCATGCCATCACTATTTGGCAGCACCTACGCTTATGAGCAACTATTTTCAAGAATGAAACACATTAAAAGTAAAATTAGAACTGAAATATCTGATGAGCAACTTGAGAACTCACTGAGGACTGCAACTACTTCTATCAAACCAGATATTGATACACTAGTTTCTCAAATGCAATGTCAAACATCCCACTAGTTTTATGTTACCCTCTTTCCTTTTACTTTTATAATAAAAAATATAAAAAATCAAATGTTTTATTACTTAGATATGTACATTGTCCATATTAATTATCACAAATGTGGGACTTGCTTGATGATTTTAAAAGTTTATTGAAAGGGCCACTACATAATTAGGGTTATTATGTGAGTAGCTTTTTGCTTGTGTGTGGTGACAGATAACACAAAAATTTTTCATGGACCCTTTTTTTGCTCATTGGTTTTCATTAGTGTTTGTGTATTTAATGTGTAGCCCAAGACAATTCTTCTTAATTCCAGTGGGGCCCAGAGATGCCAAAATATTGGACATCCCTGCCTTAAACTATCCTCATTTTTTTTTAGTCTATTTTATCTTTGTTGCTCTGCCTGGGTATTTCTTTCTGCCTTGTCTTCCAATTTGCTGATTCAGTACTCTGCTTCAGCTAGCCTGCTTGTAATTCCTTCTAGTATATAAGTATATATATATATATATATATATATATATATATATATATATATATATATATATTTTAAGTTTGGGACTGTATTCTTCATATCTTCCTGGCTCTTGTTTATAGTTTCTATTTCCTTTTTCATTCTGTTCCCATTCAGTTTCTTGTAGTTGTCACTGAGTTCCTTGAGCATCCTTAAAACCATTGATTTGAATTCTATGTTTGATAGATTGCTTGCTTCAATTCCGTTTAGCTCTTTTTCTGGAGATTCCTCCATTCCTTTCAATTGGAGGTTCTTTCTTTGTCTCCCAATTTTATCTGACTCTTTTTGTTTGTTTCTATATCTCAGGATGCTCTGTCTTGCATGCCTGCCTTCGTGGAGTGGACTGCTGTGGTAGGAGTTCTATGGAACTCAGTGGTGCAGTCTCTTTATCTCCTTATCAGGATGCTCTATGGTTACTTTTTATTCAGTTTGTGTGCATTCTCTTGTTGTACCTAGGCTTTGCTTTTTGGAGGTTCATTTGTTGGTGGCTTCTCCCCTCCAGCTGGCTTACTGATAGTCACAACTCCCACTGTGTCTTGTATACTATTATACAGGTATTGGTTAACAAAGCAATATTACAAGAAAACTAAACCCACAGAGGCAGGAAAAAAAACCCTACAACATCATCAATTATAAACCACAATTGAGCAAAGATTAATAAAGGTGAAGAAAAATTAAGAATGTTATAATATAGGACAAAGGGAATATGAGGTGACTGAGAGAGAGAAAAATGATTTTGAGTAGAAAGGGGAGGAGAATTGATAGGAGTAGGGAATACAAATTAGGCAAAGAAAGGGAGAGAACAAAATTAGAATGTCAGTAAAACACAATAGGGCAATGGCAAAAATGGAGTAAGAAAAAGGAAGAGTATGCTATGAGGTCTAAAGTAAAATTTAAAAAGTACTGAATCAATGGGAAAAAATTGCAGAGCACATACAGCAGGGTCAATAGCAATGACATCTGAGTGATGATTAATAAAGGTGGAAAGGGAATAAGAATATTGTACAAAAATGTGAATATAAGATGTCTACAGTAAAGAGAAATGATTCTGAGAGGATGAGGGAGGAAAACTAATAAAAGTAAGGAGCAAATCCCAGGCTGAGAAAGGGAAAAAAATTAAAATTCCTAACTCGACTGATAAAGGGCAAGGGGAAGGCAAAATGGAGTAAGACAGGGGAAGAGTGTCCTATAGGATTTAAAGTACAAACAAATAGTGAACAAAGAGGAGTTCGTTTGGAGAAGAATAGCCATAACCATGGTATCCTCACCCAACTAGCCACAATTTGTAAAGGTGGAGAGGAAATAAGACTTCTTTTCAAAGAATGTGAGCTGACTTAAGGAAGGAAGAATGCTTTTGCGAAGATAGTTGGTGGAGAAATAGTAAGAGTCAGGAATACGAACATGGCATAGCATGGGAGATAATAAAGTTTACAACAACAATAAGAAAGGTCAGGAAGATGGCAAAATGGAGTAAGACCAGGGAAAGATGCTATGTGAGATTTGGAATAGCAATAATAAGAAAAATATATATAATCTGAATAAAAAATAAAAGACCAAGAGTAGTGAGTTAGTTGGAATACGCATGAAGCAAAAAGAGAAATATTAAAAAGCTATATGAAAGGGAAAAAATAAGAAAAAAAAACATGCAAGTTCTGTGGAAGAGTGAGGTGAAATTCATCTCAGTTGTTGGTGTTCGCCTTCTGAATTCTTTCTGGATCCATCTCTGTTTTTTTATCAGCTTAAGGTCCCGGGGTGGTTGGTACAACTAATAGCAACACCATCTGTATCTCCTTTCTCTGCCTCTAGAGGGAGCTTCTGTAGCAATCAAGAGGGTGAGGCTTTTCTGTCTGCCCTGGACAGCACCGTTCAATCTTCTCCAAAAATTGTGGGTACATTCCCTCTGCCCCTACACTTCCCATCTTAATCTGTCCTAGTTTATTTCCAATAATGTATAGTTTCTGATTAAACAGCTGTCCATTTCATGGGGTGGGGGAGGGAGGGGACAATATGTAAGAGTATCAGCTCTTTTCTTGCTTAGTGTAGACTGTAGTTCTGTGTGAGAGCTGAGGCTGAGTAGTACTCTGAATCCCCCTGGCAGCACACTTTCTGAACTTCCTCCTTTGATGGACTCAGTGAAATAGGGCCTTAGTACCCAACGTACTTTGTCACTCTGTGGGGAATTCGGAATGGGTCCTTTTAGGTGTTCATCTTGCTGTCTCACTCTTGCAAAAATGCCCCCTGCAGGTTGTAAAACCTGCCTAGCCAGTTTTGTAGATCTTCCTTGCTCCTGCAGGTGGGAGTTGGGCTCAATCTTCCCTTCCCAGAGGTTCTGCCAAGGAAGGGAACCCAGTCCGACCTCTAACAATCTCAGGTGCACGGTTCCCAGCTCACTGCCCTCACAGCATTCTGCAGCCTAAACCACTCTGTACCACTGCCCTAGGCTGGGGCCAAGAATCTCTGTTTGCACCCCTTTGATCTATCTGCCCAGGTGCACTTAGTGAAAGCAAATCACACCCACAATCCTCCCTCCTTGTTAACTGGACAGCTGCATAAATGGGGTCCCTGCCCAGCATGCTTCAGCTCCTTTTTTAAAAAAGTCTCTCTGGGCACTCCCACTGCAGCACCAAGCCACTGCCCAGTTTTCACACACTCAACCTCTCCAAAAAGTCAAGAGTCTATCACAGTCACAGTCAGTTGCAGCCTTTTTTCCCCCCTAGCTTCAGGTGCAAACCATACCTATCTCACTCTCTGGTACTGTCCCAGTGGGCATCCACTGCCACAGCTAGGGTGAACCGCTAACTCTGTGTGTGTGTGTGTGTGTGTGTGTGTGTGTGTGTGTGTGTGTGTGTGTCCTGTTTCTCCCCAATGATTTTGCATATCCAAGTTGCTCCCAGACAAGTCTGGGAGTTCCCCACCATGGGAGGGGCTGGAGCCACTAGGCTGCTATCTCTGACCAGGTTATCCATAAATGCTGGTGCAGGGAGAGCCAGATACTGGTACAGTGCTCAGGGACTTTCCCCTTCCACGTATAAAACCTCCTTACCACCTGTCTGAAGTGTCCTGTGTACACTTTGGTTTGCAAATTTCATATCAGCTAAGATTCTGTTGACTGTTCACTTTGTTTTTCAGAAGATCAACTAAGTGTCTGAGTTCAGTGCAAGGACAAGTGGGCTTTGCTCCCACCTACTTTGCCACCATCTTCTGAGGGCTGCCTATGTTTTCTTTTCTATGTTTTGGGTCTAATGTTTAAGTCTTTAATCCACTTTGAATTCATTCTCATGTTCGGTGTAAAAAGGTGGTCTCATTTCATTTTTCTGCAAGTATCTGTCCAATTTTCCCAACACCATTTATTGAATAAACTGTCTTTAGCCCATTGTATATGCTGGCTTCCTCAAATATTAATTCACTATAAAGGTGTGGGTTTATTTCTGGGCTCTCTATTATGTTCCATGATCTATGTGTCTGTTTTTATTTCAGTACCATGCTGTCTAGGTTACTATGGCCTTATAGTATAGTTTCATATTAGGTAACATGACTCCTCCAAATTTGTTCTTCTTAGGATCACTGTTGCTATGTGGGGCCTTTTGTATTTCCATTCAAATTTTTTAAATATTTGTTCTAGTTCTGTGAAATATGTCATGGGAATTTGAGTAGCAATTGCATTGAATCTATAGATTGCTTTGGGTAGTCTTCTGTTTCTTTCTTCAGTGTCTTATAATTTTCTGAATGTAGGTCTTTACATTCTTGCTTAGGCTTATTCCTAGGTGTTTTATTCTTTTTTGTAGTAATTGTGAATGGTGGTGTTTTCTGAATTTCCATTTCTGTTAATTTGTTATTGGCATGTAAAAATTCTACTGATTTCTAGATACTAATTTTGTATCCTGCTACTTTTCTGAATTCATCTGTCAGTGCTACTAGTTTCTCGGTGGAATTTTGAGGGTTTTCTTTTTTTAATTTTTTTATTGTTGTTCAATTACACTTGCCCCATTTTCCCCCATTACTCTCTCCTTCCCTACCAACCCCCCAACTCCCATATTCAATCCTCCCACCTGTTGTCTTTGCCCATGAGTCCTTTATACATGTTCATTGACTTTACCCTTCCCCTTCTTTTCCCCATTATCCCCCTCCTCCCTCCCCTCTGGTTAATGTTAATTTGTTCTTCGTTTTCACGTCTCTGGTTCTATTTTGCTTACTTGATTGTTTTGTTGACTAGGTTCCACTTATAGTTGAGATCATATGGTATTTGTCTTTCACCACCTAGCTTATTTCACTTAGCATAATACTCTCCAGTTCCATCCATGCTGTTGTGAAGGGTAGACGCTCCTTCTTTCTTTCTGCTGCATAGTATTCCATTGTGTAAATGTACCATGCCCAGGATACAAACTCACCCCCACAAAGATATCTCCCACCTGCAATTCCATGATCAGCAGCAAATGAACCAGTATTACTAAGGGTATAAAGAGATTAAGACTATTACAAGAAAGGAGAGTCAATATATGATAACCTACTGAAAGAAAAATAATTTTGAGAAGGTAGAGGGAAGAATACTAATAAGAGTAGTGAATTGGAGCGTGCAAGTAGAGAAAGTAAAATTTACATCATAAATAAAAAAGGGAATGAAGAAGGCAAAATGGAATAAGAGAAGGGAAACATATAGAATTAGGAAATCAAATTAAATAAATTAAAGAAATCAAATGAATATTTTAAAAAACAGGAACCAAATTGGAGAGAAAGATCCACCACAGCACTATCAACAGCAAATGAGCTAAAATTAATATAGGTTAGATGGGAATAAGAGGCAAAAAAGAAAGAAAGAAAAGCTTAAGAGATGTCTAGAGAAAAGGGAAGTGATTTTGAGATGATAGAGGGAGAGCAAATACTAAGAGTGAGGAACAACAACCAGGTTAAGACAGGGAAAAATTAAAATTTGAGATGAAAAGAAAAAAGGAAAAGGAGGGAAGGATAAAAGAGGTGAGAAAAGGCTAAGACGGGGCAAAATTAAAATTTGAGACAAAAAAGAAAATAGAAGAGAACAGTAAAATTTGAGATTTGAAATACAAAATTAGTGAAGATCTAGAGATAAAATTGAAAAAATGCAACAACACCTTTCCTATGCACAATCAACCAGCAAAGACTGCTAAAGTTGGAGAGGGACCATGCGTATTTTAGAATGGGAGAAAGAATGAGATGACCATTGACAAGAAAATTGGCTTTGAGAGGCTGGACAGGAGAGAAATAGTAAGAGTACAGAAGCGAAACAAGTTGTACCAAAAGAGAAAACAAAATTTGAAATGAAAATAGTAAGAAGAAAGTAGAAGATAAAATGGGGTAGGAGAAGAGAGGGGCAAAATATGTGAATTGAAATATAGTATGAAATCTAGTGACTTAATATGCACAAACTCGAAGGACAAGAAATGAATGTTAAAAAGCTATGCAGGAAAGAAAATATCACGAATTATGGAGAAGACCACAGTGGTTTTGTCTCTGTATCATCTAGTATTTATCACTGTGTTTTTTTTTTTCTGGATCTACCTCTGGTGATGTCAGATGGTGACCCCATTTGACTTTTGGCAGCCTGTTCAAGACATCTAGGAATCTACTGTCTGTGGCTGACTCCTTCAGTTGTTAGTGTAGTCAGTCTGCACTCAGGAGTCAGGCTTAAACACCACAGGGTGGGGCCAAATCTCTGCTGGGACCAGGGCTATCATTTCTCCTCACTCTGATGCTGCTCAGAGGGAAGTGGTCTGCCTGAGCACAACTGCTACTGCATTATGGGGGATGACTCGGCACCAGGATTCTGATGGCTACTCTCTCTGTTCTCTCTCCAAAGCCTCTTGTCCCCAGTCTCTCCTCAAATGAAAATTTCATTCTCTGCAAATGAAAATTTATGCATTGGCCTTTTAAACAGCTCTTTGTGTCTCCAATTGTCCATCTCTGGCAGTGGGCAACCCTGCCACTTATTGCAGGTGGTTATCTGTGTACTTTTTGGGCTTTGGTGTTCTAGACTGGGGATCTCAATTAGGGTTTAGACCCCACACTTCTTGGAGGGATCCAACTGGCCACTTTAATACCTCTTCACACTTCAGCTGCCACCTGTGAACATCCAGCCAACCCTCTCACATCTCCTCCGCACTCCCTACATGTCACATTGTGCTCAATCTGTTTATTCTGTCTATCCATGGTTATAAGGGTACTCTCTTGCTATTGTTCAGTCCTTTGTTCTGGGTGATTTCTCCAAAATTTAGTTGTAGTTCCAGATTTGTCCTGGGTGGAGGTTAGTGTAACTTCCACTCTGTCCTCCACTACCTTGGGTCCAGCTTCTATCATTATGTTTTTAAATAGGTTTTATTTCTTCTCTTTCTTCTCCTTCTAGCACCCTTATAATGTAAGTATTGATATGCTTGAAGCTCTCCAAGAAGCTCCTTACACTAACCTCAGTTTTTTTTATTTTTTTATTTTTTTTACTCTTCTAATTGGGTGTTTTCTGCTTCCTTGTATTCTAAACTGCTGATTTGACTCTCTGCTTCATCTATTTTACTGTTGATTCCTTATAATTTATTCTTCATTTCAGTTATGTGTCCTTCATTTCTGATTGGTTGTTTTTATGGTTTCCATGTCCTTTTTTATGCTGCTGAAGTTCTTACTAAGTTCCTTGAGCATTGTTTTGAATTCTGTATCCATTAGTTTGCTCGCCTTTCGTTTAGTTTTTTCTAGAGATTTCTCCTGTTCTTTCATTTTGGCTTATTGCGTTGTCTTCTCATTTTGGCTGCTTCCCTATGTTTGTTTCTATGTATTAGGTTGAGCTTCTGTGTCTTCCTGACTCAGTAGAGTAGCCTTATGGTATAGGAGTTGTTGGACCAAGTGGAGCAGCCTCCATGGTCACCAGAGCTGGTTGCTCTTGGTGTGCCTCCATTATAGTTGAGCCTTGATTGCTGTTGGCACCTGACTAGTAGTTATTAATCCCCAGGCTGATTGGCCTTGAGGACCAGCTTGACTATGACAGGAGAGCTACTGTGCAGAGGCCAACCCCCCAGAGCAGGACTTGCCTCAGTGGGCTTTTGATGCCTGCCAAGTCTTCCTCTTGAGTGTGTCACTTGTGAAAGTCATGGGGTTGTAATCCAGCATGGTCCGAATTTGTCCACTGGCTCTAGGGCCTCCTCAGAGATGCAAAGTCAGCCACTGCCTTTGCCCTGCTTGGGGCCTCCTGGCATAAGCTACAGAAGGATCTGCATATGGCTACTACTTGTGCTATAGAATTTTTTATTTGTTTGTTTTTTATTATGAGAATTTTTTTATAATGATCAGGTCCTTTTTTATTTTTTTGATTTTTAGATTTTATTTATTTATTTTCAGAGAGAGGGGAAGGGAGGGAGAAAGAGAAGGAAAGAAACATCCATATTGGTTGCTTCTCACACACCCCTCAACCAGGGATTCAGCTGCAACCCAGGCAGGTGCCCTGACAGGAAATTGAACCAGTGACATTTTGGTTCACAGGTAGGCACTCAATCCACTGAGCCATACCAACTAGGGCCTGTAATATATTTTAAAGTTACCAGTTATATCAATTATTTTCTAATAACAAAACTACATATTAATTAGTTCAGTATTTTAATTTGTTTAATCAGTAACATAAGAATTTTGGATCATATAGTATCAACAATGAAAAACTAGTCACTACATGGGAGATAGTATAAAGGAAATTAAGGAAAAAAGTGTTGTCAACATTCAAACTTCCTGTGCTTGCAATTTATAAGCAAGAATGACTAATAGTGCTTTATGATTTTAGTACAACATTCATACTCACTGTGAAATCTATATTAGTACAGACCCTAAAAATAGTAAATACTTTTTGTAGTGTAATGCTAAGAAAGGTATTTTTGTTAAAGCCATCCTTTAAATTGCCATTATCTTCTGTGGGCAATAGAAATTGGAATCTCAAAATTTTTATTTATTTGGAAGTATAATTGGTAATATTAGTAGGTAGAAAATACAGACCTACATGGATGCCATGGGGTGGAGTAGACGGGAGGAAACACCGATGATGTTGGAGCTCACTTAGAAAATAATGAAAAATGTAAAACTATCTTAAAGCATAAGAAGATTTATTATGTAGAAAATGGTGACCAGCTGCTCTCCATCCCTAATGAGATACAAGGCAGGAAATTGGCTTAAATTGATTAGGAGGATTTAGGTTCCAAAGAAGAAGTGTTATTCTTGATAATGCAGGGAAATGAATGGTTCCTAAGGGGAATGTGGTCTCCCCACTGTTAAAGAAAGTTTCTGTATCTCAGAAACCCATGATACCTCTACATTTACAAACATCCTTTTCTGGTGCTTCTCAGAGCACACATATGGAGGGTGGTCTACTAAACAAATACTTTCTAGATAAAGGATATGCTGAAACTACCTTCAGGCAAAAGAAAGAATTTCCTGAGAAGATGATTAAGCACAAGATTGGGTAATTTAAGGAAGGTCTGTTATCCCTTTCACAGTAAATTTTTAAGAACAGAATATTTTTTCAGTCTGAAATTATTTATTCAACTCTCCTTAAAGAAATGCCAATCACTATGATGAGGGCAGTCTTCTCAATAAATTTTATGTAAAAATTTTTATCATTTTACGTAGGAATCACTAAGGTTTAATGACTTGCCAATATTCAACTTACAGTGTAGCCAGTACTCAAACCCGATGAATCAAGGAGTCCAGCACTAAAACCACACTGTGACCCCCCGGCCCAATGCTAGGAGTTTCCGTTGCAGAGTTGTATTTAATGAGACAGTGCATACAAAAGAAATAAATAAAACCACATTGTCAATCAAACCAAAGTATTAGTCTTGATTATAGTCAGAGAGTCAGTTATCAGTCAACAGAGTAAAAATTCAGTTGGCATATATCAAAGAATCTGACTTTGCAAATAACTCACTCAATTAACTCAGAAGTCAGTCCTGGTCTATGAGATATTAAATATTGATTCATTTTTTCATTTATTTAACATATATTTATGGAACATCTTTTATGTACCTATTATGTACCAGTCCTTGTACGTGCTGGGTACATAGCAAATAATGGTCTTACACTTACTCTACAAAATGTAAATAGATAACAAAAAGCAATAATTAATATCAACATTTATTGGGAGCTTATATATCCCAGACACTGTCCAAATAATGTACTATCCTCATACCATCCCCATAAATTAGTTATGCGAGCATAACAGAGAAGGGAAATGCATCCTGCGGAAGTTAAATAACTTGGTTTAGATGGAATAACTAAAAATCTGCAAAACCAGGCTGCCTGAGTCAAGAGTCCATGTTTTTAACTATTATCTCATACCAAAATTTCAGTTAACCTGAAGTGGTAAATTTTTCTAAAGATTCCACTGCCACTTGAAAAATAAAAAAATAAAAAAGTTAAACAAGGCAAATGGAAAACAACCAATGCTTTGAAAGGATTAAAGATGAATATGGTGTTAGTTTTCAATTTTTTTGTCAGGAAATGCCCCTGGGAAGATAACATGTATCCTGAGGAGTGAAAGATGAGGACAAGCTAGCCATTGGAAGACCTCCCTGAATAGACAGAAGGAAGAGCAAATACCCAAGGCCCTGAAGTGAGAAAAAATCCCTACGTGCATAGAACAAATAAAAAGCCAGAGTTACTGAAGTAGAGTGATAGGGAAGAAAGATATGAAATGACATCAGAGAAAATGGCAGTGGTCAAATCATGTTTAACCAAGGCAACAATGTTTTCATTTCTTCCCATTGAGATGTCAAGCCTTTGGAGAGTTTTGGTAGAGGTAAATTGGGATGAAATTGTCCGATTAAAAATTTAAAAGATAGAAGTCAAAAAAAAATTTTTTAAGATAAGTTAGGCTGCTCTGTAGAAAGTAATGCTGTGAAGAATAAAATTTGGAGCAAAAAGACAAGGTTAGGAGGCAACTGAAGTTGTTCAGGTAAGAGGTGATATAACTTAGACCACTGTCCAACTAAACCATCATTGTAGTGTACAGATTTAGAGAGAGAGATTCAAGGTGGATGTTTATCACTGTGAAAAGCCAGTGCCCTGTACGTGTAAATCTCTCCTAAACTTAGGAAAAGCATTTTAACAAGCATTCAACCTCAACTGACCTTTCCAACATTGACTCACACTGAAAGGGAACTCTAAAATAGCTTTTGTTCATCTGAGGGTGGGGGCACATTCTAAGTGTTTGTCCCAACTCTGCACGCTGACTTCTGGTGCCATTGCTAATTCAAAAGGCTGGATAAGAAAATACTTGAGATATTTCCCTTCTCAATCAAGTACAACTCAATAATTCATCCTAAAATAGTTCTTCAGTGACCACCAAATAAATGCTAAACTTGATTTAAAGTCTTCTTCAAAACAGTCCCACTTAGCCTTCCAATATCACCTCTGCTTCTCCACACGCAAACTGCATTGATTGGAAGACATTTGTTACATACAAAACACACCTTTATTTTTTTGTTTTCTGAATGTTTACCATACTCTTCTTCTCTTGTGTCTGTAGATACTATACTTTTAATGTACAATTTGTTTATGATGGGAGTTTATAGAGGGCTTATCTAAATAGATACTTTCCCACTTAGCAAAATATTTCTTATCCTTCTGTGACTTCAGTAGTTATCTGATTCTTATCAAGAAGAATTATCTTTAAATTTCTTGTATATAAAACAGTACTTGGCATCAGAAATGTTCAAAGAATATTTTAGAGTATTCAAAATGTTCCATATTAGTGATATCAATATCTAGTTATTTGTAGTTCTATAGTAATATTTTTAAATTAATAAAATATAATTGAATTATTACTTGAAGTCTAATAAATCTGGCATAAAATACAAATTATATAATTATAATGTGGTAAAAGTTATTCAAACACTGTGAAGGATAATCTGATAATATATATGAAGAATCATAAAAGTGTTCTTTGTTTTAGATCTAACAATTAAATTTTGAAAATTTGTTCTAAGAAATTAATACAATTATATGTAAAAATATTCAATATGTATTTTGTTATAATTAAGCAACAGGAAGGACTTTTATATCAAATGGTATTACAACAAATGTAATTTTGTGCAAACTCAAAAAACTAGTGAGCAACCACTAAAAGTGATACTTACAAAACTCTGTAGCAATACAGAGAAATAGTCACATAAAGCTAATTTAAAAATCATGGTATAAATATTTATGTAAACTATGATTATTTTTCCTTGTTTCCAAAAGGTTTTTAAAATATTATATATTTTTTTAAATTCCAAAACACAGTTATAATAGATGTTTCCTTTATATTCTTAAGATTATGAGTTTATGAGCTGATTGCTAGAAAGGAGTCTTCTAGAGAATGCTTTCTTTTGGAAGCATGGTTAAAAGGCTGGTAATTCATGGATGCTTATGCAAAAATGGCTTTCTTTTCAGAATCAAAAAAGAAAGAAACAGATGGGATCGAGGTGGAGGAGGAATAAGGGCTGTTTTAGGCATTTTGGGGCCAGCAGTTTTTAGAAATTTTCATCACAAGAAAAAAATTTTAATTGTGGGGTGATGGATGTTAACTAAACTTATCATGGTAATCATTTTATAATATATACATTTTTCAAATAATCATGCCACACACCTTAAACTAATACATTATATGTCAATTATATTTCAATAAAACTGGAGGAAAAAAGTAACCCAGCTTCAACAAAATTCTTCCCAAATCCAAGATTAGTATTCTTTACACTATGAAACCTTTTCTTTTTTCTTTTTTTAAATTTTTTAAATTTAATCTTTGTTGTATTTTTTCCACTACCAGTTAGTCTCCTTATACCCGCCTCCCTCTAGCAGTCACCACACTGCCATCCATGTCCAGGAGTCCTTGTCCTTTTTGCTCAATCCCTCCACCCCCTGACCTCCCCAAACCCCAACCAGCTGCCATCTACTCTCCATCCATGAGTCTGTCTCTGTTTTGCTTGTTAGTTCAGTTTGTTCATTAGATTCCACATATGAATGAAATCTTACAGTATTTGCCTTTCTCTGACTGGCTTATTTCACTTAGCATAATGTTCTCTGGGTCCATTCATACTGTTGCAAAGGGTATAAACTTTTCTTGATTTTTTTATGGCTGAGTAGAATATAACATATCATAATCTGTTATGAAATGGTATCTGCCTCCATTGTTGGTTGGCTCTTCCAAAACAGACAGTTGAAAAAATAAAAAGATTAGACAGCTAGGGAAAAGCTGAGCTTCATTTTTGGCATCTTAAGTAAAGAGCTCATGCCTTGGACAGTGGTTGATTACACTTACCCCAAAATGTTGAAGACTCATAACTGACTTGCTTTTACTAAACCTTAACACTTGAGCACAGTTGAAAACCAGCATTCAGAACAGTTAGAAATAGATGTTACTTGGAGGTTGTTGTGAGGAGCAAGTAACAAGCTATTAACAAATACTCACATGAAGAATCTCAAGTGCCTCCATTTCTTGGACCACATAGGTTTTCTCAAACCATGATATTGGAATATTGGATATTCCAAGACAAAACTTACTAACTAATACCAAGAGAGGCATTTATTTTTAGTATTTGAGTTTCCCCTTTAATATTATCTCCTATTTCCCAAATCCAGTTTTATTATGAGTGATTCGTATCACTGGGCATGGAACAAAAGGAAATCACTATGATATTGAATCTAGAACTCTGGTTTACTACCTGAGCTGTTAGAAGCACTTCCAAAATTGAATATAGGAATTAGTTATAGCCATTTTTATTTCACCTTCTTTTGTGTGTCAGAAATCCTTGACTAATGGAAAACTCAGAAGTCTGAGATGGCTCTTCCAAAGGTTTGTAAGAGGCAGGGTGTGTAGTGGGCATAGCGTGGATTCTAAAGGAGGACTACCTAGGTTCCACTCCCAGCTTTATCACTTACCTGCTATGTAACAGAAGGCAAGTTACTCAGTCTTTCTGGGCCTTGGTTTCCTTACCTGTAAAGTAACATAATAATAGTTCTTATTTCATTGTATTGTTGTGAGAAACAATTGAGTTAATATTTAATGTACACAAATATTTTAAGTCATTAAAATATAGAAAGGGGCTTCTCAGCTTTTGTGTTCCTTCCACATCTTCTCCCATTTTGGATCTTCTGAAAGGTCAATGATCTTAATATCGTTGTGGTGCTGCTAATTCAAAATTTCATGAAGGACTATATCCAAAAGATAAATTGAAAAGGTTAAATGGGGCCAATATAATCTGTCAATGGGAGATTTGGGTTATAGCCCTGACTCTAAAGATTTGTTTGACATTACAAAATCAAAGTACATCTCTTGGGCTGTCTTTTCTCATTAGTTAATTAATAGTTTGGACTAGGTCAGCATACCCCAAAGCTTATGCTATGAGAAATTGCAGTGATGATAATGTTCTTTTGAAATATTTTCATATAAGCTTTCCTAACTTATAAATCTATACTGTGTATCCTCCAACCCATTGAATCAAGGTCATTAGTCCCCTCAGGGTGAAAGTAAATTCTACCTAAAAACGAGTGGCCCTTACTCAGGTTTTAATCACCAACTTGATTTCATTATTTTTTCCAAATCAGTCTCTAAACAAAAGTATAGAGCATAAACTTTTCTCACAGAAGAAAACAGGATTCCTAAAATTCTTAACTAATTTTAAATATATAAACACCAATAAGAAAGTCCATTATGACTGGTGGAATGAGAAAAGAAGGGGAGGGATTTAAATAGAGAAAGCAAGACAAAGGATGCATGTGTCTTAGTTGGGGAGTGAGGTAGGTGGCAAGCTTTGTTAGATAGTTTGAGAGAAAAGTCAAAAGCTTCCCTGATGTGCTTGCTCCCTTTGGGACGTAGCTTCAAGATAGATAATTGTCATTAAGCTGAGAGAAGTCCTGAGTTTACACTCCTCAAACTCCTTCAACTCTGACCTACTGTGGAATGGCTTCAGAATTCCCATATACCTCAAGGGCAGGGAATAAGTAAAAAGTAGCTAAGTAAAGAACCAATGACTTTATATTTTATAGGATGACTATGGTTAAGGGAAAGATGACCCCTTGTTATAGAATAGACAGCCTTAGCCAGAAGCTGAATGCAAGACATTTCAATACATATGATGTGTGACACAACAAGAGCTAAGGTAAAGCCAATTAGGAAAAAAGGGCCAAAAAGCCAAATTTGGGCCAAATAATAAATTCTAAGGTTGCCAGTCACATTTTAGCAACCCCCAGGGCAAGGAATCAAAGGGCCAGACCAGTCATGGCAGAGCAGAAGCTGGCAAGAATTCAGGTCCCATTGCCAAGAGGTAATGTGAGTAAGCCCATTCTCGCCCATATAGGCAGATGCCAGTTGGAGAAGATAAGAGAAATTTAGATGAATTGAACCTTGCACCCAGAAAGACAACTTTATCAAAAGAGACTGTTTAAACTCAAACATTCAGATATTTTTGATTGACTGTTAAAGTTACCCACACCCGCATACTCATTCTATAAACACTCTACCAGAGGTGTCCAACCTGTGGCTCGCAGGCCGCACGCAGCCCAGGATGGCTAGGAATGAGGCCCAACACAGAATCTTAAATTTATTTAAAACGTTATGAGATTTTTTGTGATGATGTGTCACAATGTATTTAATTTATGGCCTGAGACAACACTTCTTCTTCCGGTGTGGTCCAGAGATGCCAAAAGGTTGGACACCCCTGCTAGACCATCCACTAAGTAGTGTTGGAGCGTGTGAAGTCTATTAGATTGGTGAAAAAGTGAAGAAGCTAGTTGTTGTTTGAGTAAATCTGTTACCATATAATACATGAACTTCACATGATGTCCTACAAAAGATGCCCTATAGTTTAGAAATCTGTACAAATGTTTTTTACTCCTGTTATAGTTTTATCTGCTAACACTACTTTCCTAGACATTATTTCTGGTTACAGATCTCTCCTCCAGGCATGGGAATGAGTATTCATATTCCATGGCACAAGGATTAGTTTAGGAAAGGGTCTGTGACCCAAGATGAGTCCATCAAATCCTTCAACAGCATCTTTTATCTTGAGCTGATGAGGCAGAGCCCTTTATATTTGCTGGTTACAAATACCAAGAATATAATTTTGGATCCCCTCATTGCCATTGCGTGTAAGCTGTCCTGAAACAATATTCAGAGAGAAGCAGAAATGCACCAGAGAGGTAGAAAAAGCAAGTGAGCAGAGGGATGTAAACCCAGCTGATCTATCCCCTTCCTGATTATAATACTTTGACGAGACGGGGCGCATTCAGGGTGGTATGGCCGTAGACTTTGATTATAATACTTTGAATTGGAGTTTTTGTCACTTGCAAACAAAGGATGCAAACCAACAATAGGCCGTTTAGGTTTTTGGATTTTTAGTTTTAGGTTTTTTAAAACTATTAGCAAACCAAAGAATATATATCTTTGAAATGCTGATTTTTAACAATGTGATATCAAATTTTTTAAAAAATTCTATAATAAGATCAAAGGCCTGTGTCACAAACATAGAAAGGTGATCTCAAATCTGAAGTAATAAACCTCCCTCACCAGAAACAAGCATAGTGCTATTTGTCTTAAAAATGCCATATTAATAAGAAATTTGAGTCCAGACATTTTTAAGTCTCCATCAGTGTCCTCCATTACTTCATCATTAATGGAAATGGCAAAAAGCTCACCAAAAATTACTTCCAGAACTTGAAATGGATATTAAACTGTTTAAATAGATGTCATATAAAAATAATTTGCTTTAATCATAGCACAAACCACTGCTATGATGCCATATGCATTGTGAACCTTAGGGATTTCTTCATTTAGAGTAGAATGAATTTTGACTAGGCATAAGTGCTTTTTGCAAAAAAGTAAATCCACAAAACCCAATACATTGAAAATACAACCAGGTGTGGGTGGCTTTAAAAAAATAAATTATGCCAAGATACATTGCCCAGCTGTGTTTTAGATTTCAAGAGATCTTAAGATATATTCAGGCATTAGGGGCTCGATAATACTCAAATTATATTTTCTTATGTCTTTTGTCTCTAATTGAAAACTTATTTACAAGAAAACTGAAGACATTGCATTTTCCAGCTACACCTATTTAATTTACTAAAAAATGTAACAGCAAAAATTTTAAAAGATATCCACGTAGGCTTTGATATGACCATGGAATTTTTTAAAAGTAACTTATTTCAATTATAAAAAATATTAAAAATAACCATCAGATATTTAAAATCATCTCACAGATATATAGTTTAGAGATATGGGGAAGGAACAAACTTTCCTCTACCCTCAAGGTTTCTTTCTGCTGGTCTAATAATCAAATAGCCATGAGACAGATTAGCAAGAGAAAATAACCACACTTAATACATACATATATGGAACCCCACATACATGAGAGAGTCAGAGGTTCAGAGATATAAAGTAGGATCTAGCACAATATATAAGGCATTCTGGTCTAGGGATGGGGTAAGATGCCTTGAGGGCTTCAGAGGGTCATTGTAAGATAAGAAGAACAGATGCTTAATAAGTAGGTTTGTCCTGCCCTATAGATAGATGAAAAGAGTTTATCTCTAATAATCACTTATTATGAACAAGACCTTTGATTGAAGTTCTTACTAATTAAGGCAAGGGCAGTAGTGCCCTGAGCCTGCTGTTAATGTTCTCTTTGGCTCAAAATAATCTGCAAACCACAGAGGCACATCTGGGGGTGACTTGTTCTGAATCTGCACAGTGAAAAAGCCTAAACTAGGGAGTCTGACAAAACCAGGTTCAAGCCTCACTCTTGCCAATTGAGGGGTTACATAACCTTAAGGAAGTTAGTGAACTTTTCACAGTCACATTAGCTGACCTGTAAAATGGGTATGACAAGGCTGACTGTCAATAATGTTAAATGATAAGTGACACTGCGTAGTGCAAAGCAGGCGCTCTTTCATCAACCTTCTACTATAGAAGTAGAAACAATGATAGTGTGTACTTTACCTTCTCAGGACAATTACTTTTTTTCTGAAATTCTAATTGATTATTTTTGTGTAATGTTTAAATTAACCTTCCCATAATGGTGTATTCTAAAATATTTATGTAATTCTATAAATCACAGATATATAGCTAGCAATTTTAGAAAATATTTAGTAAGGGTCTATTACGGTCCAATGAAAGAATCTATACTGAAGAATTCTTATAAATGAGAAAATCTAAGTATTGAGATTCATAATGTTCCAGGGAAAAAAGAAATAACCAGAATATGAGATAAACTGGCTTAAGTGATTATGAATGGATGTGACTCCTCCTCCTTTTTGGTAAAATTCTCCAAGGGGGTTGATATTATCTCCCCTAAACATGAGGATGCCAAAGAAGCATTGTCTAATATAGATATAAATTGAACCACAAATGCAGGCCAAATATGTAATTTTTAATTTTCTAGAAGCCACCTTTTAAAAGGAAAAATGTACCATAGTTTTTTATCCATTCATCTACTGAGGGACACAGGCTGCTTCCATATCTTGGTGATTGTAAATAAGGCTACAATAAATAAATAAATAAATGGAATAAATAGCGCTGCAATAAATATAAATACATGTAAGGGTGCTTATACGTTCTTTCAAATTAGTGTTTTGTGTTTCTTTGGATAAATTCCCAGAAGTGAATCACTGGGTCATAACACAGTTCCATTTTTAATTTTTTGAGGAAACTCCATACTGCTTTCACAGGGGCTGCACCAGTCTGCATTCCCACCAACAGTGCAAAATGGTTCCCCTTTCTACACATTCTCACCAGCACTAGTTGTTTGTTTATTTATTGATGATGGCCATTATGACTGGTGTGAGGAAGTAGTTCATTGTGCTTTTAATTTTCATTTCTCTTATTGGTGACATTGTGCATCTTTTTATATGTTTATTAACTATCTTTATGTCCTCTTTAGAGAAGTGTTTATTCAGGTCCTTTACCCATTTTTTAATTGGACTGTTTGTTTTTTTGGTGTTGAGTTTTATAAGTTCTTTATAAATTTTGGATATTTGGTTCCCTTATCAGATATTACACAATGAAATACTATTCGTCCATAAAAATGTACAAAATTTTACCCTTTGTGACAGCATGGATGGACCTGGAGAATATTATGCTAAGTGAAATAAGCCAGTCAGAGAAAGAAAAATACCAAATGATTTCACTTATATGTGGAATCTAATGAACAAACTGAACTAACAAAATACATAGATAGAGAGTAGACTGACAGCTGTAGGTAAGCTGTTTGGGGGTGGAGGGTTCGAGCCAAAAGGAAAAAGGGCTCATGGACATGGACAACAATGTGCTAATTGCAGGGGAGAGGGAGTATAATGTTATGGAAAAATATATTAAAATTATTTTTAAATAAGAAGCAAAATATAAAAGCAATCTTAGTATGATTTTCTAAATATTAAATATGAACCCTATATATTTAATTTTTTTTTTTTCAGGAAAAAATAATCATCCTCATTTTCACCCATCTCTGGACAGATGCCCTTCCTTGTTTCTGGCAGCCTGGGGTACTGGTAGCTGGTGAAGTATTTGTGGCAGAGGTGGCATTTAGCAGCAGGTGCAATGAGTACAGAAAGGACCATAGCTCCAAGCACAACCCCCACCAGCACAGGCCATACCTGGGCCCGGGCGCCTGGTCCAGGGGATATGGCTAATACTGTAGGGAGCTCTGAGGGCCCCACAGTGATTTGGTTTGTCTCACTCATGGAATGGCTGGAAGACAACCGTAAGCCTAGGCCTCAGCTAGAAGACTCCTGGCTCCAAGGAGATCCCCAGTTGCCAGGCAGCCCTGGGTCACAGATCCTATTGGAGGACCAGCTAGGGTGGGAGATTATCTGCAGGTGGAATACCTAAATTAGAGGAGTACCTGAGGAGGAGTACCCAGGATAAGAAAGAACGTGTTCCCTGGGACTGCCAGAGAGCTTGGCACTTGGCTGTGCAGTATAAGCCTGTGAGCTGAGTGAGGGAGGGATCTCAAAAAACTGTGTACAAGCCAGTGGAGAAACCTGGCTGGGTTATTATTTCTTTTTTAATACTCGCCCAAAGACCTTTTTTTTTTTTTTTTCATTGCTTTTAGAGAGAGAGAAAGGGAAAGAGGAATGGAGAGAAACATCAATGCAAGAGAGAAGCATCAATTGGTTGCCTCCTGTATATGCTCAGACAGGGATCGTACACCCCCTGACCCGGATTCGACCCGACAATTAAAGTTAGTGCCCTGACTAGGAATCGAGCCCACAACCTTTCAGTTACAGGATGGCATTCTAGTCAATGGAGCTACACTGGCCAGGGCTAAAATCTAATTATTTCCTTATGCAATCTACATAAAAACTATTGAGATATTTTATTTTAGAAGAGGGACTAAATCTTTAAGACCTTGTATGTTTTGTACTTATAGCCCATTTCAATTCAGATTAGCTATATTTAAAGTGCCAATAGCCACATACTTTTGCAGCTACAGCCTTGGACACCACAATGTAGAGCATGGCTGTATCACCCAATTACAGCCAAGTACATGCTTCCACCCAGGAATCTGCATCTTAGGAAGTGGTACAATGCCTTGGTTAATTAGAATTTATTCTCCATGGCTGCAGTGAAGTTGAATCCAGTGGCATGGAGGAGGGTGTGCTGTGGAGGAGGGAGTGTGCACTGCCACCAGAGCCAGTCACTGTGTCCTGGGTAGTCACTCTTACAGCATGATATCCAGATTTCATGGTTACTCCTTAACATTTATGTCATCTTCATAATACCATTCCAATTTTTTTCCTGTTATATGAATCACAATGGGTGGTCTTGTTTGCAATGGGGAACAGAGATATTTTGGAACTACAAAATTAGAGAATTGAAAAGATACAAAGCTCTATGGAAGTGTGGAGATGTACACCATAGATAACAAGTCAACCTTGAGTATACATTTTAAGCATAGACAGGAGTTAAGTAGTGGATATGAGTTAGAATTGCCTACTTTGGCCCTTTGCCTTTATTTTTTAAAATATATTTTATTGATTATGCTACTACAGTTGTCTCATTCCCCCCTTTATTCCCCTCTGCCATGCACACCCCTTCCCACCCACATTCCCCCCCTTTAGTTCATGTCCATGGGTCATACATGTAAGTTCTTTGGCTTCTTCATTTCCTATACTATTCTTAACCTCCCCCAGTCTATTTTGTACCTACCACTTATGCTACTTATTCTCTGTACTTTTTCCCCTGTCTCCCCTCCCACTCCCTGCTGATAACCCTCCATGTAATCTCCATTTCTGTGATTCTGTTCCTGTTCTAGTTGTTTGCTTAGTTTGTTTTTGTTTTGTTTGTTTTTTTGCTCAGTTGTTGGTATTTGTGAGTTTGTTGTCATTTTACTGTTCATAGTTTTGATCTTCTTCTTTTTCTTAGATAAGTCCCTGTAACGTTTCATATAATAAGGGCTTGGTGATGATGAACTCCTTTAACTTGACCTTGTCTGGGAAGTACTTTATCTGTCCTTCCATTCTAAATGATAGCTTCGCTGGATAGAGTAATCTTGGATGTAGGTCCTTGCCTTTCATGACTTGGTATACTTCTTTCCAGCCCCTTCTTGCCTGAAAGGTCTCTTTTGAGAAATCAGCTGACAGTCTATGGGAACTCCTTTGTAGGTAACTGTCCTCTTTTCTCTTGCTGCTTCTAAGATTCTCTCCATATCTTTAATCTTGGGTAATGTAATTATGATGTGTCTTGGTGTGTTTTTCCTTGGGTCCAACTTCTTTGGGATTCTGTGATCTTCCTATACTTCCCGAAAGTCTATTTCCTTCACCAGGTTGGGGAAGTTCTCCTTCATTATTTATTCAAATAAGTTTTCAATTTCTTGCTCTTCCTCTTCTCCTTCTGGCACCCCTATAATTTGGATGAGGAATGTTTAAAGATGTCCTGGAGGTTCCTAAGACTCTCCTCATTTTTTTGAACTCTTGTTTCTTCGTTCTGTTCTAGTTGAATGTTTCTTTCTTCCTTCTGCTCCGAACCATTAATTTGAGTCCTGGTTTCCTTCCCATCACTATTGGTTCCCTGTACATTTTCCTTTATTTCACTTTTCATAGCCTTAATTTTATCCTCTAATTTGCGACCGTATTCAACCAACTCTGATTGTCAGTGTTTTGCACTCTGCATCTGATAGGCTGGCTATCTCTTTGTTGCTTAGTTGTATTTTTTCTACAGCTTTGATCTGTTCTTTCATTTGGGCCATATATTTTTTGTCTCCTTGTGCCTGTTTTGTAGTACGGTGAGGAGCCTTAGGTGTTCACCTGGGCGGGGCAAACTACATGATGCTCTATGTGGGGGAGGGGCCCAAGAGGGAACAGCACCGCTTGCTCCTCTCTCTGCTGGTTTTCAGTCAATTCTTCTTCTACCCACAAGCAAATTTGGCCCTTCTTGTGCTGATTCCTGGGTGGGTGGGTTTGTGTACATTCTAGAACCCAGTGGGTCTCTCTAGCGAACACCTCTGTAAGGCTGGGAGTTTCTCCCACTGCCATCTCCACCCCCACAGGTGTTTTCAGTCAGAAGCTTTGAGGCTTTATTTCCCTAGAGCCCAGGATTGCTTGGTCAGTCTAGATCCCCAGTTGTTCCTCCCGGTTTACCTGCACTTGAACTGGGACCACCCAGTCCACAAGCTGCTGCCTCGCTGCGAGTCCTCTCTACCCAGCTGCCCATCTCCACCCCTCCTGCTGGTCTGTATGAATGTTTCTTCTTTAACTCGTTGGTTGTCGGACTTCCATATAGTTCAATTTTCTGTCAGTTCTGGTTGTTTTTTTGTTTTTAAATTTGTTGTTGTCCTTCTTTTGGTTGTATGAGGATGCACAGCGTGCCTACCTACCTCTCCATATGGCCGGAAGTCCTTTATTATTATTCTTATTTAATGGAAAAAACAATCAAGACCTAGAAAATTAAAGAATCAAGAGACATAAGTCTGATTCTAGCCCTAATATCAATTACCTGGAAGAACACGTAATTTCTCCAGACATCATCTTATTCTCATCCATAATGTGAGTGGATTGGATTAAATTATATGATTTCAAAGACTCTATCTAATGGTATCAAGATGACCAGAGGACAAATGATTTTCAAATGAATGAATGTAGAGGTAGATGATAATAGATGATGATGATAAAGAAGATAGATTATAGATAGTTTTTAAAGAAATGAATAAAAAATGAGAAAAAATATGCTTATTGAACAACTTACTTAGTAACTTGGTTTTCCTCAAAGGGAAAACTCTTCTTTCTAAAAAAATATGTAGATAACCATTTTAGGTGGAGAGAGATTAAATTCCTAAAATTATACTGAGGTAAAATAATGCTATTGCTAAGTTGCTCTGTTTCATAAAGGGGTATGAATTTTTTAATTTATAGATAAAACCATATGTGTTCTCTTGGTAGAGAGGGGAGGAATCAGCAAAGCTGGTATTGTATGGTAGGACTGTGGGTGGGGGGAATTCCCTAGGAAGACAGACAAAGGGTTGGATAAAGCAGGGTCATGTCACGCGAGGATATTTCAAAACCAATGTCCTGTGCTCTGCAAAGGGAGCCCTCTCGAGAGCCTTCATAGCTGTTACTCCCAGTTAATGGGGCTGTGTTCTGTTTTCTGTTTGGTAAGAGTCTATAAAAGTGCCAGGCCATACAGACCAGAGAATAACCCAGTGTTTCAAAGTAACCATCCAGTTAACCTTTGTCAAAGTAAATGATAATAAACATGTAGTATCTTTACAATTTAACACACCTCCAGTGTTTTAACTCATCAAATTGACTCATCTGGAATGTCAGGCTTGAGATTTGTTGATATAATTTAGTAAAAACTCAACTAAGGAAAATTCTCATAGATCACATATATTCCTTGTTTTATAATTTTATGGTACCCAAATATTTTCCTAGCCCAAATGTTTGGCAATTTCAAGCCTAAAGATTTAAAACATGCTTGACCATTATGCTTTAGCGTTAACACGTGTATCACTATTAAACAATCATAGAAATCAATTAGCCCAACTTCTATTTTATAAATTTGAAGTGTTTAGAATTTTAACTGCTCATCTTATGAGGTTCCATTCCATTTGGGCTGAATCGTGCCATCCTAAAATTCATCATGTTAAAGCCGCAACCCCCAATACCTCAGGATATAGCCATGGAGGGAGATAAGATGTTTAAAGAAGTTACTAAGTTAAAATGAGGATGTTAGGGTGACACCCTCATCCAATATGACTGCTGTCTTATAAGAAGAGGAGGCCCCCAGCTGGTGTAGCTCAGTGGATTGAGCGCGGGCTGGGAACCAGAGGGTCCCGGTTCGATTCCCAGTCGGGGCACATGCCTGGGTTGCGGGCCAGGTCCCCAGTGAGGGCCATGTGAGAGGCAACCATACATTGCTCTTTCTCCCTCCCTTCTCCTCTCTCTGAAAATAAATAAATAAATAAATTTAAAAAAAAGAAGAGGAGGGAACAGCAGAGGCTCGCACACAAAGGGAAAGGCCACGTAAGGACACAGTGAGACCACAGCCATCTGGGAGCCAAGAAGAGCAGCCCTAGAAAAACCAAATCTGCCTACAGCACATCGATCTTGAAGTATCAGCTTTCAGAAAGTATCTCTTTGTTTAAGCCACCCAGTCTGTGGTGCTTTTTTATTGCAGCCCTAGGAAAACTAATACATATTTAATGTTTTTATTCTGTATTTTGAAATCTATACCTGTGCTAAGTGAAGAAAGTTCCTAGTAATGACAGTAATAAGAATACAATGGGAGAATACGCAAAAGTGGGAAAAGTTAACTAATAAGACTCGCTGTAATGGCTCGCTTAGAAAAATGTGAGACCCAATATCAAGACCATTGATCTCTGGGGGGCAGACAAGGATGGGGCCAGAGGAAATGTCTGCCTGTGAGAAGTGTCGATTCCACATACTTTACAGTTTCCCTAAGATACAGGATGGTATTGCAGATAAAACTACAACCATAAACACATGAGCATAATTGGCATTACTTCTAAGGGCAGAAATTGGCCTGTTAAAGTTAATTTATGATACAGTATAAGTATACACTCTGTAAGGATTGTTTAGTAAGAGTGTATGATCTCTATTCTATAGTCAAATCAAAATAAGCAATGAAGTATAATTACTGTTGCTATAATTGTTTCCTAATTAAAGCTATGATTAAGCTAGTATCAATGTCTCAAAATACACAGAAGCTGTGCAAATTAGAGAGGTTATAAATAAAAAGACTACAATGGGCCTATGGAAATCCCTGGAATATAATAAAATTGATTCAAACATTACACACTTGAAAATCTGTGCATAATTCATAAGGAAGTTAAGAAGAAAAATACATTTAGTCTATTTTAATTTTCAACATTGATGGCCTTTTTATTCCTCAATATTCAATAACAATAAAATACCCTTAGTATGAAAAACATTTTACACAAATGAAAACACAATGTAATGAAATGGGATTTTATGCACGTTAAGCAAAGCAAGTTGAACATAGAAATAAAGAAGAGAATTGATGAGATGAGAAAGAAGAAAAAAAAGAGGAAATCCCCCTTTTTAAGGAGAATGTGAGATCATAATATCATTACAGTTATTTGACATGAACCCAGAAAAGAGGCAATGAAGTATCACCATCGATATTCTACCCATCTTACAAGACTTACTTTAATGATTCTCAGCAGTTCAAGACATACTGATTTCCACTTGGGGAGATACTGAAAAACTAAATGGTATACAAGCCAAGTTACATAATTTGTAGGAAGACATCACTAAATGGAATTCCTGGGCCCCTTGTTTAAAAATTATTCAAACTTTCAGAATGGAAAACAGTTGAACAGTAAATCAAGGAAGCAGCCCTTCATCAGGAGGCCCTGGACCACTGCACAGGTCCTGCTCCGAGAAGCCAGCCCTGATGCTGAGTTTCTGTGTGTGACATAAGGAATCGGCCATGCGTGAATCTAGTTTGGGTCTTTATGTATATTTTAGGCTAAGTTCTAAGATATTTTTATAATGTGATAAAGACAGCTGTTAAATTTCAGGCTGCAGTTTATCAAGGGACATACTGAGAATCCTTTTACTGTGTGTGAGCAGGACATTCCAGAGAAATATCCATAACCGCCCTTTTTTCTGGCAATAGAGGGAGTTAGCTAATGAACTCACACCCACATCCACTTCCTTGGGTACTGAAGCACAATGCCATCATCATACAGAGGGCCTTGGTTAGTGCTGCCCCTCCTCTGTTACAGAATTTTCTTTCTTCCAACATTCAATAAGTATTTTATTGGGGTTTATGGAATTTGCTGCCAGTCGTTTAATGAAAGACCTAATTTCATTCTCTGCGTTGTGCTCCCTCATCTCCTAACCTTCTGCAATTTTTCCCACTTTATTATTTTTTCCTAAAAGAAGGGCCTCAATAAGAATTTATGAACATTTTAAGCAGATATTATGAAAAACTTTCTAAACACTTTGATTTTAGGTTTAATGGTGGTCTAGTATGTGAGACATTACACAGAAGTCATCATTTCAAAATAAAGATCAGATGAAAGAAATCTGAGTCAAAGTGTCAGTCTCTAGTCTTACACTGAAGAGATGTCCTTAAAGTTAAGGAGCCTCTGAGGAAGCCAGTTTGACATAAGTATTTATGGGAGCAATACAGAGATAATTTATGAGAGTTTTTTTAAACCAATGCTGAATGAAACAAATATTGGAAGGAAAAAAGACCTAAATAATTACTTCTGCTTATATATGGGTGGTAGGAAAATAACTAATCTGTTCTCCCTTCATTTTCTAATTTTTGTATAGCTTAGAGGTTATTTCTAATGATTTATTTTACAATATCAAATAAGCAATGAGTGCACAAAAATAAGAATTTCAGCTTTATTAAGTAGAATTTGATTCACTGTATGACTATTATTGAAGAGTCAAGTAATAGTTTCATTCTTTGAGGTGATTTACCACTTGTGTTTGTGGGTGTAAAAATAAAGTTATCTAAATTAATCACAATTACTCTATAATGATTGCGTAATGACACAAGGGTAAATTTCATTTTCCTTTTGTTGTGTTTGATTACACAGCACTGTCATTCCTTGGGTTTCAGTCATGAAACACAACTCCCAGGTACAATGGAGGTAGTGCCAAATTGCCTGGTAGGTGTAGTAAATAACAGGAACTATGATTATTGTTACAGAACCAGTCAATGGTGTCCTAGAACAGCTGTGGGCTTCGATTGCCCACTGCCAAGAAGCATGACTCCCAAGACAAGAGTTTGGTGAAAAAGGAAAAAGAGTTGTGTATTTAAAGGCTATAGAGTTTTAGAATAATGGCAGATTTCTGCTGTTAAGTCCCACTCCCTTTAAACACCATAAGTGAATAGCCCTGCCTCTCTCTACCAGGCCAGAGCAGTTTCAGATTATGCCACTCAAAACTACCATCCTTCAGAAATGCAGAAGTCTGTAGTTCAGTATTCTCGGTCACAGTTCAGCTCCAAGCATCTCTCATGAGTCTGTGTGCACCTGCCTGAGTCCTCCTCACGGCATCAGTTTCTCTCATCTGGAGCTGCCTTTACTCCAGCCACCAGCTCACTGTGTGTCTGTGTGCTCTGCCACCCAAGTTCCCTCACAGCACCAGCAGTTCTGCTGCTGTCTTTTGTGTGGGAGGGGCGCTGAGGATGTTTCCAAACCACATGGTCTCTGGGAATCCATTGAGTCTCTGGACCTTGGGTTCCCTGTGGCCAACTGGACCAGGTAAGGGAAGGGCAAAAAGCCCACAGACCTCCAGACCTCCAGATCAACAAACCTCAAGTTTCTCAGCATGCTGCAATTTAAAGGCTCAGCTCAGAAATTCCTGTGTTACTGAACATCAGACTCTTCCTATGGTGTGTTAGTGTCTGCCACTTCTGTCAGCTCCCCAGTGTCTTTGATCCTTTTTCCGCTGCCATCTTTAGTCAGGGCAAAAGTTTCCCAACCATGCAAAGGTGCACATGCATCTGTTCATCCAGCAAGGGGCACCCAGCCCCCACAGCTTGTGACAGAGATTACAGCCATACAGTGTTCATCAACAGCCAGGCTTTCAGAGGCCTCTAGTGACTGCAAGGCACAGGATGAATTACCTCTTGAACTTCAGGTTATTTAACTTTGCCATCCCAGAACTTAATCTTTCAGCTGCCTATTGAAGGCCTACTTCGGTTTCTGCATTATGCTGCCATGAGGTTCTGGAAGTGGAAAGCCATATCTGGTTTCTCAGTTCCCTTCTATTCCCAGTGATTTTAGATGCGGCTGGCTGTCAATGTTCAGAGACACAGTCATAAAACAGATGAGGAACAGTTCCATATTAAAGAAAACTAAAGAGAAATGATAACTAAATGTAATGGTGAACATAAACTTGATCTTAGACTAGAAACTTGACCAGAACAATTTTATCAGTGGGACATTTGGGGAAATCTGAATAAGGAATGTCATTATGAATAGATTTGTCTGGGAGTTTGATGAGCAAGAAAAGCTATTTGCAAGTCTATCTGAAAGGAGACAAAGTTTCCATTTGCATTACACATACCTCCATGAATATGGGCAAGTTCTCCAAACTCTCTCTTCCCAAGAAGATATTTGGATTTTTTTAAGCTATTACCTAGACTGGTGACATGAGACCCAAGGTGGAACTTCTTCCAGTCAAAGAGAAACACTTAACCTCACTATGTGCAGAAGAAACCCACTGTGCATCACAACTGTTGTTACGCAAGGACTTCGGTAACAATCGAGAAGCAATGTCAGTACCTGGTGTCTATTCATCGTAGCTGTCAACCCAGGGGAAGGTAAGATGGGGGGCATGGGAGGATGGACAAGAGGACTTAGGAGCTCTTAAGGAATATTATCAACATCCTCCCAACATACATCTGATGATCCATGTAGTTTTTTGGTCCTGCTCTTGCATTCTTGTCTCTTGTTATTGCTTATCTGATAGATATACACTGACTCAGAACCATGGGCTTGTTCCTAAGTACTGTGAAGAACTAACTGTGCCCCCATGTGGAGAACATAGAGAAATCAGCTATATTTTTGCCCTCTTATTCACTTGTTTTCAAGATAATTCAAATAGGCTAATTTAACTGCACTTTTAAAAAGTTTTTCTATGTTTACTGTTATCTGAATAATTGAGATGAAATTCATTTTACACAGGTGTTGTACGAGCTCCTCCCGCTGTGCTACCTGCCCCCACCCCCACCCCCCTCTGTGTCAGGAGTGACTCTGTCAGTGCACATCTCGCAGTCACATTGTCTTTGTTTACTGGATGCTCCCAGGCAGCAACCTCCTTCTGCAACCCCTCCTTTCAGGAAGGCAGGGGCTCTTTTATTCTGCCTTTGTTATGAAATATGCCTTAAACACTGTGCCTTCTGATCCATGAGCATCCTCCCGCTCCACTGCCTTTTTGCTTTTTGGGGGTGTGGTGTTCCCCTGGTTTCCAGGGGTCTCCCCTTGTTTCCAAGGACCTCTGCCCTGACCTACCCCATTGTATTATCCTGATTAGTTTTCTTTCATTCTAAGGATGAGGTCAAGAGGTCAACAAAAATGGTGACATAGCAGGCTCCTGAATTCCTCTCATCCCAGAGATGCTCCCAATGTACAGCTACACAGCCTCTGACAGAAATCCAGTAACTAGCTGAATGGCTTCTACATATTAAGTGAGAGAAAATACCCTCATCAAAACAGGAAAGTATGCAGAAGAAAGAAACTTTCCTCTATCATCAGGGCTCTTGCAGCCAGTCTAATAATCTACTTGAGACAGATGAACAAGAGAAAATAAACATATGCTTGGGAAACCCACAAATGTGAGAGTCAGAGACCCCACATACATGAGAGGCTCAGAGACAGAAAGTTAAGATGAGTCAGATATGGCATTCTGAGCTAAGGATGAGGTAAGGTGGCTTGGGGCTTCCAGGGGTCATTGCAGGACAATAAGAAAAACAGATGATTAATAATAAAAAGTTTTCCTGGCCCTATGGATAGGTCATAAAAATTATTTCTAATGATAACTTTTACAGTGGGCAATGCCCCTAATTTAAATTCTTCTAGGTAGTTGAAGGGGTGGGAAGTGAGACCTCAGAAGTTTCTCTTGAGCACACAGGGTCCTGGTTGCCTTTGTCTCAAAATAATTCACACATCACAGTGACACATCTTCATGTGACCTGTTCTGAACACCTACAAAAGGCTGAGACACACTCATTAAACCTCACCCCCAGCACAGAGCCATATAATCGGGAGGTAACTCCCAACTCCAAGCTTCTCCCTGAAAAACACAGGATTTGGACCCCACATTTAGCACCACAATTTTTAAGACTCCCATCAGAGGGATAGGCCCCTAGAATATCTAGCTCTGAAAGTCAATGTGGCTTGCTACTGGATGGCCCACAATACTGTAGCAAATAAAGAGGTAGTGGTTAACAGGCAGGCAATCACTCTCTGCAGCTACTTCCCTGGAAGGATTTTTAGATCCTTCTACATGTCTATGCCCAGCTTTTTCATATGCTGTCCAATGGACTGGGACCTGCCTCTGATAGCCCATGGGGGTTCCAGTCACAAGTCCCACAGGACCACAGCAGTCAAAGAAGCAGTCGTTAATGGGCAGGAGGGTATTCTCCTCCCATGGCTATACATCAGGGCCCAACACAGAGAGAGTAGGCAAAAATGTTCAGTTTTCAGATTCTCACTGGAAGGCGCATTAGTACATATGAGATGCCTGAGTCCAACTTCCATTTGCCCTTCATCTCCAGGGATGTCCAAACTTTTGGCATCTCTGCACCACACTGGAAGAACAAGAGTTGTCTTGGGCCACACATTAAATACATTGCAAAATGTAATCACAAAAAAAATCTCAATGTTTCAAGTAAATTTATGATTTCATGTTGGGCCAGATTCACAGCCATCCTGGGCTGCCTGCGGTCCATGGGCCACAGACTGGACATCGTTGACATTGAATGTGATTCTCGCCTTTGAGACCTTGTCCAGTCTTGGAACACCCTCAACTACTGAGAGACGCAAAGACAAAGAAAGAGTTGGATAGCCACAAAGTTTTCAGATACAGCCAGGAGCTCAGGCCAGGCTAATTAATGAGGTTCAGCTCCTACACAAGATGGACAGCCAGATGTGAAACAAGGAAGCTGGATACCTATTTTACATCATATACAAAAGTCAAGTCAGAATGAATTAAAGGCTTGAACTTAATCTGAAACTGTAAAACTAGACAAAAAACCAAAAAGGATAAGCTCTTTGACATCAGTCTTGAAAACAATTTTTTAAACTTGACACAAAAAGCAGAGGCAACAAAAGTAAAAACAAACAATTGGTATCTCATCAAAGAAATCTATCAACAAAATGGAAAGGCAACTTATGGAATGGCAAAAAAATATCTGCAAATTACATAAGCAATAAGGAATTAATATCCAAGGTGTGCAAGGAACTCATATAACTCAATAGCAAAAAATAACTCAATTAAAAAATGGGCAAAGGACTTGAATAAACATTTCTCTTTCTTTTTTCCTCCAACCACTCCCCCCACCCCAGCCTTCCCCACCTCCCACCCTTGATCCTACCCATCTTTGGCTTTGTCCATGTTTCCTTTATACATGTTCCTGACAACCATTCCCCTCCCCGCCCCCATTATCCCCTCCCACCTCCCCTCTGGTTACTATCAGTTTGTTCTTAATTTCAGTGTCTCTGGTTCTATTATGCTTGCGTGTTTGTTTTGTTGATTAGGTTCCATGTATAGGTGAGATCATATGGTATTTATCTTTCACCACCTAGCTTATTTCACTTAGCATAATGCTCTCCAGTTTCATCCATGCTGTGGTGAAGGGTAGGAGCTCCTTCTTTCTGCTGCGTAGTATTCCATTGTATAAATGTACCTTCGTTTTTTGATCCACTCATTTACTGATGGGCACTTAGGTTGCTTCCAGCACTTGGCTAATGTGAATTGTGCTGCTATGAACATTGGGGTGCATAGGTTCTTTTGAATTGGTGTCTCAGAATTCTTAGGGTATAGTCCTAGCAGTGGAATTGCCATGTCAAAAGGCAGTTCCATTTTTAGTTTTGTAAGGAAATTCCATACTGTTTTCCACAGTGGCTGCACCAGTCTGCATTCCCACCAACAGTGTACTAGGGTTCCCTTTTCTTCACAACCTCTCCAGCACTTGCTGTTTGTTGATTTGTTTATAATGGCCACTCTGACCAGTGTGAAGTGGTATCTCATTGTGGTTTTAATTTGCATCTCTCTAATGGCTAGTGATGCTGGGCATCCTTTCATATGTCTCTGGGCCCTCTGTATGTTCTCCTTGGAGAAATGTCTGTTCAGGTCCATTGTCCATTTTTTAACTGAATCGTTTGTCATCCTGGAGTTGAGTCATGTGAGTTCTTTATATATTTTGGAGACCAAACCCTTGTCTGAGGTATCATTTGCAAATATATTTTCTCATGCAGACATGCCAACAGTTCCATGAAAATGTACTCAACATTACTAATCAGAGAAATGCAAATCAGAACCATAATGAAATATCACTTCATGTTTGTTAGAATGGCTATCACTAAAAAGACAAGAGACAGCCGTGGCTGGTGTGGCTCAGTTGGTTGGAGCATTGTCCTGTGGACTGAAGGGTCAATGGTTCAGTTCCCGGTTAGGTCACATGCCTGGATTATGGGTTCAGTCCTGGGTTTGGGCACATGTGAGGCAACAGATTGATATTTCTCTGCCTCTCTCTCCCTCCCCAACCCTCTCTCTCTCTAAAATCCATAAGCATGTCCTCAGGTGAGGATAAAAAAAAAAAAAAAAAAAAAACAAGAGATAACAAATGCTAGTGAGGATGTGGACAAAAGGGAGCCCTTGTATACTATTGGTGGAAATGTAAACTGGTAGGGCCAGTATAGAAAGCAGTATGGAGGTTCCTCAAGAAATTAAAATTAGAACTAACATGTGGCCAATAATCCCACTTCTGAATATATATTCAAAAATAAAAATTATAAGTAAAGAAAGCCATATCATTTAAGACACTGCTCATTTATCTCCAAAGGGCTGGCAAGAAAATATTTCAAAAGAAGAACTATGGCATTGTCTTAAGTACAAAACTGAAAAGCAGTAGCTTGAAAAGAGTATAAATAGTATATCTGAATTATTTAAAAGGAATATCTATAAAAATGCCTGTGGAAAAAATATAATTTGTGCATGGGGAAGATAAATCAAAACTAACCAGCATTTTCTATTCTGCAAAAGCCAAAAGGACCAAAAAATTGAAATCTATATAATATATAGTAGCAAGCAACTTGGAGAGCCATAAAAATATTGAACAAATGATTTTAGTCTCAAGAGTTATCTACTAGGTGGAATGCTGAGAACACACAAATTTCTGTGGATTTCCTTTGCTCCCTATTGTTGATGCTGCCGACAGAAGTCACTAATACAAAACCATATTTAATAAACTGATTATTTCATGTTATGATATTAACAAAATGTAAACTAAGAGAAATAAACTTCTCATTCTGGGACAGGGAAAGATGGCAGCAAGGTAGGTGGGAGTGGAGCCCAGTTCTCCTTGCGCCCAGCTGGAACACCTAGCCAATCTTCTGAGGAACAGAGCGAACAGCTAGTGGAATCCCAGCTGATACGAAGTTTGGAGGCAAAAAATTGCAAAGGACATTGAAAAACAGACAGTGAAGAGAGTGCACTGGGATGGGAAGGTTCCTGGGATCAGGACCCAGGCCCAAGGTCTGCTGCAGGATACCGGGAGGAGAGTTAGAGTACCAGCTCCCTCCCCTACAAGGGCAGCCCGGTACTAGGATGGACCTGGGTGCTCGAAGTCGCTGGGAAAAGTAGAGACGAAGTGGGAAACACACAGAGATGGTACACATCCACTAGGACTATGGACACTGGCACCAGAGAAATTGGGGTGCCGGCAACACCTGGAGAAGGGAGGAGTTGGGCCGTGTCAGACCCTGGCTTGGATAGTCTCCAGACTGGTTGAAAAGTGGGGCTGTGTGGTGCACTTGTTATGAAGTGAGCAGCTGCGTTGTAAGGAACTCTCCAGCAGCAGCTGGAGCGCCCCAAGGGAAATTTGAGCTGCATGCGCCCAGAGTGAGTGGAGGAGGGGAACCGTGCACCCTGCTTGTCTGGGGCTCGAGCCAGAGATTGACTCACATTGTGAGCAGCTGAGTGGCTGATTTGAGCTTGGCAGCTCACGGAAGACCTGGCTTGGAGACCAGGAAAGTGTGAATAGTGTGACCCAAACCTGGTCCCCATCCTATCAGAACCAAATGAAGGGAGAAAAGCGAAGCCCAGCCCCCTCTTCCGGTAGCATCCAGGAAGAGCAGCAGAACTCACTGAACAGGTTTAAAGTCAGCAGGAGGCTTATTATTATCTTTTTTTTTTTCCTTTTCTTTTTGGATCCTCTCTCTTCCCACCTCCTCCCCCCCCCCCACTGACCCCTTTCTTTTTTCTTCTTGCAAGTGAGACGATAAGACCTGGGGTTTCAAAGGGTCCAGAGACAGATGGAAAGGGGGAGCACAAGGCCAACCCTAAACGCTAAGAAACTGAGACAAATGTCACCTTGCTATCCCACAGAGCTGGCATTTTATTGTGTATATGTATTATTATTATCTTGCACTTATTTTTTACTTTTATTTTATTAGTATTTTTTTATTTCCCTTCCTTACGTTTAGTTTTTCTCGTTTTATTTCCCTGTTTCATTGCATTGCTTGACTGTTTTTCCTTTTTCTCTCTGTATTGTATTTTAATTTTCCCTCTTCACTTCACCTGTGTTCCAATAACACACAACTCTTGTGCAGGTACTTTCTATTCTGGTTATCCAAATCATACATTTCTTGTCCTATTATTGTTGTTCCAGTGCTAGTGTAAATAAACTGTTGTTCCATACAATTGTTCATACTACACAGCAACCCTCCGTGATCGTAGCCCACTTCACTTCAATCCTGAGCATTGTTATTGTTGTGGTTAACTCTAATCTCTCTCACACTACATCTACTTTCTATACTTTAATCTCACTATATCTCCTCATCTAACCTTGCACAAGCGCTCTGTTTTCTGGATTCAGCTCACAATCATGCCTCCCCTCTAACAAGAGTCTTATCTCTCTTTTACCTTTTATAAAAAGTGGCCAGTTGAGTGAAATATCACAATTAACGCTATACTTATCCAAAGAATCTCCTATCTCTTCTCTACTTGCTGGTACTTTAAGCCCCATAAAATACTCTCCTGCTGTCTTAATCCATTTTGCCTACCCCCTGCCACTGATCACATACAAGAACAGGTGGGAGCTACCAACATCAGTATACCTGCTGGAGGAGAGAAACCGCCAACAAAGGAACCGCCAAAAGGTACAAACCCAGGTACAACAAGAGAGCCCACACAACAGAAGGAAGGGCAAACCTAGAGCATCCAGACAAGGACACCAGAGACCACACCGCTGAACCTCATAGATTCCTACCATAGAAGTTCACCCTACAAAGACAGCTAGCAAAGTGAAACATCAGGAAGCACAGAGACAAACAAAAAGAGTCAACTAAAATGGGGAGACAAAAAAAGAACATGCAATCAAAAGGAATGGAAGACTCTCCACTAAAAGAGCTAAACTAAATGGAGGTAACCAAACTATCAGATATAGAATTAAAGTTAATGGTTATAAAGATGCTCAAGAAACTCACATAAAACTACATTAAGAATATGTAATATACTTAGGGAAGAAACTGGAATTTAATCATACTTAACTGTCAATGGAGACTAAAAATAGATTCATAAATATAGTCTGTTATTGCATATTCCAGATATCTGCTTTTAAAAATTATTTTCTTCCAACTTTGTGACTGAGCTGTTTACAATAATTCTTGATGTTCAATCCAGCCATATTTTTATCCATAAATATTTTAGAGCATTCTATATGTGCAGTATTTGGCCAAGCATTAAGTACCCAATGGTGAGAAAGGTAGGCAAGTTCCCTATCCACATTAAGCCCAAATTCCAACCGATAACTTAAGAAGGTTTCTTGGCTTCTTGTTTTATAAATATATTACTAGATTTTTAATTTTTGTGTCATCACAACAAATGTTATACTCCTGATAGTTAAAATATACAGTAATCACAAAGAGTCTCTTCTCTGCTCAGCGATTAAATATAAAATATCAATACACGGTTGCATACGACAAATATAGTTGACAATATAATTGTTAAAGGGGTGAGAAAATGTGATTGATTTTTTACAGTCAGAAGTGTTCATGCTTGACATTTGTCAGAGTTTTTAAGAACACTTTATTTTAAGGTCATGGTAGATATTTTTTACAAATAGGTTTGTTGAAAATCTACTTCATGGATGCATTCTATAATGAAAATCTTTCATATAAATATGCACAATATATTGCCAACTCATAATATGATTATTGACTTGAATTGATATTGGCATGCTCCAGGGCAGTAAGAAAAGTGTACCATGTTCTGAATTCTTTCTCTTTGAATTGGATACATATTGAAATTCAGTGAAATAATAATGGTTTAGGTGTCTTGCATTATGCATAATGCAAACCACTCTTCAGTTTGTGATTTGATGGACTGATGAAATACATTGTGACAGCTTTGCTTCTTAACTTTGCCTCATGACTAAAGAAAAGTGACCCTCCATCTCATTCACTGAAATGACCTAAATTTCAACTCTTATTATAGCTAACTATGTCTATAAACATTAATAAGAGATTTAGAATTAAATATTCCCAGAGTTATTACACTTCTCAGAATATTGTGCCTCTGTTTTAATTATACTTTAATATTCCTTATTCTAATGCAAATTGTTGGTATGTGATATAATTTCATACAATTTTACAAAATCAATTCAAAGTAGAATATTTTAATTAAAAAAATCTAAAATTAAATTTTAGGAGTTTTACAATCAGAAACAATAGTCAAGGGCTTGAAGTTTGTTATTGATCAGGCAGATCAATATTTTAATATCTGCATTTTTGTTTCTAATGGGTCCATCTAAAATATATTTTTAATTTTTAAAAAAGTAAAAGCTAACCAGTATTCTATAGTATTCTCTCAAATATTAAATATCAGTAAGTGGAACCTAAGTTTTTAAAGTAAATCTCACTTTGCTCTGTGACTCTCCTATAAACAAAATGTATGAAATGAAAGGGTAATCCAAAGAAATGTATGAAAATCAGAAATAAGATATATTGGTTTCAACTAAAATGTGGGTTATTTAAAAAATTATTTGTACCTCATTACTTTTTTTTTCTTTTGATCATCTTTCTGTACCACTCATTTAACAAAGCCCAAATCATTCTTTTCCTTTTTATTGAATTTATTGGGGTGACAGAAGCTAACAAAATCATACAGGTTTCAGGTGCACAGCTCTACAACACATCATTGGTACACTGCGGTGTGTTCACCATGCAAAGTCACATCTCTGTCCGTCACCATCTGTCCCCTCTGTAATAACCTTCTCCACCATCCCCATCCCCGCCCCTCCCCTGGCAATCTGAAACACTAATTAAAGAGAATATATGCACCCCTATGTTCATTGCGGTATTATTTACAATAGCTGAGATGTTAAAACAGTCCAAATGTCCATCAGTAGATGAGAGGACAAAAAAGGTGTGGTACATCTACACAATGGAATACTTCTCAGCCATAAAAAAGAAACGTAAATCTTTATGAATTCATCCATCTGCCTTTTTAGTGACTGCATCTACACAACTATGTACTCCTCAATCAGAAAATTTATGGTTATGAATTACTGAAATGGGAACCTGGCAGTCTTATACAATTTTCAAGTGGATTGACTTCCTATGTAAAATGGCACTATTCCTGGAACCCACAGTAGTAAGTTTATTAGTAATCCCTAATGAAATATGATCCACTATTTATACACATAATTATTTAATTCTGGAATGCATGTAAGTGGTTACAGAGTTATTCAATCTTATTGACCAAAGCATTACCCTTATATTCAGTTCTTTTGTTTTTAGTCTTATAGTCTCCATTCATTTCCAAAGTTAACTTGAATTAGCACATTTTTCCACTACCACTTCAATGAGGTTACTTCATACATTTGTAGTATTGCTAGGTTCTTTTGTTGTAGCCTAAGTAATGGTTAATTTTATGCATCCACTTAACTAGGTCATAGGGTAGCCAGACTTTTGGCTGACTGTGAAGATATTTCTGGATGAGATTAACATTTGATCTGATAGATGGAGTAAAGCACGCTGCCCTCCCTCAGGTGGGTGAATCACATTCAATCACTTGAAGGTATGAACTGAACAAAAGGGCTGAATATAAGGGAACCCCTCCTGTCTGACTGCTAGCTGGAATATTGGTCTCTTCCAGCCTTAAGACTCTTCCTGAGACATTGATTCTTCTTGGATATTAAGGCTGCTGGCTTTTAGGCTGGAATTTACCCCATTGTCCCTCCTGGTTCTCAGGCCATCAGGCTCAGACTAGAACTACACATCACCTCTACTGGGTTTCCAGCTCGCTGACTGCAAATCTTGGGACTTCTCAGCTTCCATAATCATGTACATCAATTCTTAAAATAAATACTCATATATGCAAATATAAATACAAATATGTATGTATGTAATACAAATATATATAATAATAAATATAGGCAGATAGATAGATAGACGATGGACAGATAAATGGATAGATATCTCCTACTGGTTCTGTTTCTCCTGAGGACTCCATTGCAGTCTAAATTCCATTATAGAATCTCCTAACTTCCTAAATGATTTCTTTATTTGTTTACATTGACATTTACTCTTTGTGCTATAAAAGTCTATGGACTTTGTCAAATGCATAGTGCCATGTATGCCGTGTGTTTATAACTATAGTTTCACACAGGGTAGTTTAAATCTTTAATTTTTTTGTTTTTTAATTGTTTAATTATATTTTCTTAATTATGTTGTTACAGTTATACCAATTTTTCTCCCTTTGGTCCCCTCCACTCAGCACTCCCCTCAACCTAAGGCAATCCCACACCACTGTTCATGTCCATGGGTCATACATATAAGTTCTTTGACTACTCTATTTGCTGTACTGCACCTTATATCCCCCCGCTATTCTGTAACTACCTATTTGTACTTCTTAATCCTCTCACCTCTTGGCCCTTTCTGCCACTATCTGCCTGTCATCTGACGACTATCAAAACCCTCTCATATCCATGATTCTGTCTCAGTTCTCATATGCTTAGTTTGTTTTTTAGATTCAGTTGTGGATAAATATATATTTATTGCCATTTTATTGTTCATAGCTTTGATCTTCTTTTTCTAAATCCCTTTAAAATTTCATATGATAATGAATTAGTGATGATTAACTCCTTTAGTTTTTTCTTGTCTGGGAAGCTCTTTATCTTCTCTCCAATTCTAAATGGTATCTTTGCTGGGTAAAACAATCTTGGCCGTAGGTCCCTGCTTTTTATGACTTTGAATATTTCTTGCCAACCCCGTCTAGCTTGCAAAGTTTGTGTTGAGAAATCAACTGACAGTCTTATGGGAATTCTCCTGTAGGTAACTAACTTCTTTTCTATTGCTCCTTTTAAGATGCTCTGCTTATCTTTAACCTTTGGCATTTTAATTATGATGTATCTTGGAGTGAGCCTCTTTGCATCTATCTTGTTTGGGACTCTCTGTGCTTCCTGGACTTGCATGTCTATTTCCTTCACCAAATTAGGGACATTTTCCTTCATTATTTTTTCAAATAGATTTCCAGTTTCTTACTCTTTCTCTTTTTCTTCCAGCACCTCAACTGGCGATTGTTGGAATGCTTGAAGTTGTCCTGGAAGCTGCTTACACTATCCTTGGTTTGGGGGTGGGGGGAGTTGTTCTTTTTCTTCTTCTTGTTCTGATTGCTTGTTTTTTTTCTTCCTTATCAGCTTCATTCAGTCTACTGTTGTTTCCCCCAAAATTGTTTTTTTTTTTCCAATTAGTGAATCCTTCATTTCTGACTGGATCTTTTTTATGCTGTTAAGGTCCTCACTGAGTTCCTTGAGCATGCATATAACCAGTGTTTCAAATTCTGCATCTGATAGGTTGCTCATCTCCATTTTGCTTAGTTATTTTACTGAAGTGATCTGTTTATTCACTTCAGCCATGTTTCTTTGTCTCTTTTTTTGGTAGCCTTGCATTGTTTGTTTCTATGTATTAGGTAGAGCTGCCATGACTCCCTCACTTTGTAGCGTGGCCTAATGTAGTAGATGTCCTGTAGGGTCCAGTGGCACAGCCTTCCCTATCATCCAGTCTGGGTACTCAAAGTGCATCCTTTGTGTTGACTGAGTACAACTTCCTCTTGCAGTTGAGCCTTGGTTGCTGTTGTCAGATCAAAGGGAGGGACTTACCTAGGCCGTCAGCTGTGAGGACTAGCTGTCACTACTGACCACCAATCTCTGCCCTCCATGGAAGATCAGCTATGCAGAGGCAGTGTGGTGGTGCTCCAAGGTGGTCTGTAGCTATCCACTGGGTGCACAGGGTCTAGGATATCCCAGGTGGTACAGGCCAATATCAACCTCACCTGTTTTGCCCTGCCTGGACTATAAAGCAGTCTGAGATAGTTGCTACTTGTGTTGGGCTTGGAGATTTCCAGGCAAACCCAAACTGTGAATCTAGGCTGGCTACTGCTACTGCCATGCTGGGGCCACTTAGCAAGAAGTATGGGTGCTGGGGGTTCACTGAGGTCAGCTGTTGCTTCTCTGGAGGATTTAGGAAATTGTGAAGCATGAGCAAAGACCAGCCATTCATATGGAAAAGCAGCTTGAGTGGGCCTGTCGGTTGGGTGGGGCAGAGTCTCTGGGGATCCAGGGCAGGGCAAACAGGGTTATCCAGGTTAATGGAGTCTCAGATATGGTACCCACCTGCTGGCTTTGTGGCTCTGTGGGGTGAGGTTCAGAAAAAAGACAATGGCCTTTCTGTCTGGGAGAAAACTGTCCCCCAGCTCTCACCTTGATGCCAGAGCCTTCACTACCTCTCTGTATGCCACTGGTGCCTTTCAAGCTGCTACCCCAGTGCTGAAGCTCAGAGGGAGTGAGAGTGAATAGGGGAGTCCATATGTGGATTCTGTAAGAGGTACTGCTTGGGGCTCCAGAAGTTTCTTCCACCAACTGAGTCCCCACTGGTTTTTGCAGCCAGAAATTATGGGGACTTATCTTCTTGTCATGGAATCCTGGGCTTGGGGTCCTCACATGGGGCTGGAACTCCTCCCTGCTGAAGCATTCCTTTCAAATTTTTATCCACCACACATGCGTGTGGGACCAGCCCACCCACATCTCCGCTCCTCCTACCAATATGGATGGAATGGTTTCCTTATTTTCATAATTGTCAGACTTCCATTCTACTCAATTTCTAATGGTTCTGAGTGACGGTTTTTCTATAATTTAGGTGTAATTTTGATGTGGTTTTGTGAGGATGTGAGCTGTGTTTACCTGTGCTAACATCTTGACCACAAGACTAAAGTTTTTAAAACCAAAATCCCCTCTGTTTCTCCTATTCAATTCTCTCCATCCTAAATCCCTGGCAACCACTGGTCTATTTATTATCTCTAAAGTTTTTCTTACTCCAGAATGTCACATATATAAAATGATATCACTTGACAGCTCATTCCTTTATACTGAATAGTATGAATTTATAGTATAAATCATACTATTGTTGTGTGCCACATAATGACACTTTGGTCTAAGACGGACCCACATATGATGGTGGTCCCATAAGATTATAATGAAGCTAAAAAATTCTTGTTTCTAATGATGTCATAGTTGTTATGTAGTCATAGCACAAAGCATTACTTACTTGTTTATGGTGATGTTGGTATAAACGAATCTGTGCTGCGGGTTGTATAAAAATATAGCACATACAGTTTTATATAGTACTTAATAAATAACTATATTACTGGTTTAGGTATTTACTATTGCATATTTTTATTATTATTGTAGCACATGTTCTTCCTACTTAATAAAAAATGTTTCCTGTAAAATAGTATGCTGTATTATGCTCACAGCAGCCTCATACATCCAGTTTACTGCATCTCTTAATTGCATCATTTTCTCTTATGCAATTTAATGTTTTACATAGTGACATACTGTGTAAGTTTGGAGGCAATGACAATAAGCTATATCATATCACATGGGTGTTCAGTAAAATTTACCATCTAGGAGTGCGTAAGTACACTCTATGAAGTTTGGACAAGGACAACAATTACCTAATGATGCATTTCTCAAAATGTAACCCTGTCATTAAGTGGCAAGTGACTGTATGTTGTTCGGCTAGATCACAAGTTTGTTTATTAACTTGCCTGTTAAAGGACATCTTGGTTGCTCCCATTTTGGTGATTATGAATGAATGTGCTATGTAGCTTTTTATGTGGACATAAATTTTTAAATCAGTTGAAAAAATCCCCAGCAGCAAAATATTGGATTGTATGGTAAGACTATGTTTAGCTTTTTAAGAAATTGTCAAACTGTTTTCTAAAATAGCTGTGTGAGTTTACATTATGAACAGCAATTAATGAGACCTTTTATGAAGTTTTGGAAAAATAATATTCCTGTAGAATAAGCCACTGGAATATTTTTATGAGAAAAAGAAATACGAATGTTATTATAGATCTCAATTTTAAAAACATAATAGTGTCATGAATAGAGAGATAAATTCTTGAGATTAAAATGGGAATTTCATTCAAAGTAACATCCAGAATTAATTCAACTTATTGAATTATGTATATGCCCTAGTAATGACTTTTTCATATTGGAACAGAGCAGAAGGCAAGATTGGTTTGAGAAGTAATGTCTTCTAAAATTAGGGCATGATTTTCCCTTTGTGTATATTCATTTTCCTTTAACATTCAAATCTGCTTCTGTTTAGTTGTCACCTAATTTAAGACACTAAATCTCATTTCCTCTTTCATTGGGCTTTGATATTTATAACAGATTACAGAGGAAGAAATACCCAGCTTGCAATATATTTTCAAATCAGTTTTTTATTTCCAGACAAGATAAAACAATCTCCATTTAATTGAGCTGTCAATATCTTAAGCAACTCTTTACTGTCAAGATTTAAACATGGTTCATTATTGATATTAATGTGACAGATTACTAAAATACATTAAATATATATTTTATATTTAACATAGTATCAACAAATGAATTTATAGAAATCCATATACATGCCAATAATAGCCCAAATGTATTGTCAATACACCTTCCATATTCTTCTCATGTGAAAACCAATGCTCCTGTCAATATACATCAACACTGGTTTGAACTCCTGAAAGTAGGTCATCTAACTAAACTGTTGCTCATTACAAAGCTAATTCTTTGTTATTTTTATAGTGCTGAAGTTTGAACCTACGTAATGTGAATCATGATGTAATTTGAAGGAGCCATAGCATGTAATTCTCCAAGAAAAATATAAATTTTGTGAAAGTATTTTTTTAAATCATAGTACAATTCATTATTATGCTTTCATTATTACCTTAGAATATGATTAAAAATAACTCCTTCGACTCTACTGACTTGTTTGATAACTAAATGTTAGAAAATATTTCTAATAAATATTGGAAAGCATGCAAAACATTGGATGTTACAGAAAAACTATGACAGGACATGGAAAAAAATTTTTATTCATTTTGTTTAATAACCATCACTCAAATGGTGAACTACTTTTTACGATCAAAATAAAGGAAAGGAAAACAAAATAAAAGTTTAATTATGTTACATGAAATATAGTTGATTGCCATATATATTAATGTTATAATATATATTAAAAACTTATAATGTCCCACATATTATTATGTATAGTGCCTGGAACATACCTTACCTTATATAATTAAATGGACTCTTCATGGCAATTCTTTGCAATGTATGCTGGGGTGCACTGCACAGATCCCCGGATGTGTAGCAGGGAAAGTCTGCTTTACTGAGGCTAAGTCTTTACGATGTGGGAAATAGAAATAGTTATGAAAACATGACTTAGAAAATTTAGATTTTTTTCCAGCTTAAAGCATGATGCTGAAAGTGCTTTATTAACTACAGCCATTTACAAATATTTGCTGAACACCTGCCATGTGCTGGCACTATTCTATGTGCTGATGAGTAAAAATCATTGCTTTCCAGCAGCTTCACATTCCAGTGAATTTTCAGTTTGGTGTTTAAGTCCTTTGGGAAGTAAAAAATGACAGATGTCAGGTTCCCTTATGATTAATACCCAAGTATTTCTTCCCTCTTTCTCCTGTCAAAAGCCCCAAATCACTGATACTGTCTTTCCTCAAGCCTGGAATATATAAGTTTTAAAACATGGATGTATATTTAACTTAATTTACATGAAAAAAAGAAAATTAGTTATAAAAAGCTAAGTTATTACCAGTGACTAATGCTAGAATAATCTGGAAAGGTCCCAAGAAAGAAGCTATGAAGATCTAATATTTCACTAGAAAATAAGTTAATAAAACATAAACACTTCAAAGACAAGAAATGAAAGAAAATCATGCCTATTCAAATTTATATTTTTAATATTTAACTGAGATGAAATTATCTCAAATTGCAAGTAGAAATTAAAAAACCTTAATTTATTTTTATTATCAAACAGGGAAATATCAATGAGCAATTCGATTACATTAGGGGCAGAGTCACCAATAGTATATAAAATGCGTTTGTGGGAATTAGAAAAAAGTGCCCAGAGTCGAGGAACCATAGGAGGGCAGTCCTTTCATAAAACTCACCTGATACCAAGTCAGCGTTCACAGATTTCCCCCCAACAGGCTCCTTCAGGGGCCCTTGTGCAGGGAACCGTCTGAAAGGAAACCTATGCAGTGGGCCCGATACACATGACTGGCAGAGGAGGAAGCAAAAAATTGAGCATTGTCAGAAATGCACCAAATAAATAAATGCAGTAATAGTGAAACAGACAAATACTGGAAAATATTCAATTATTCTACAATAATGAAATGATCGTATGGTTCTTTACATAAAATATTTGGTGGCAGGGAGCTTCTGAATAAAAACATAAATACAAGCTGTCCACTCTGCTTACAGCCCAGGCATTCTCTCATAGAATATGTGACAGATGCCAGATTCCTTTATGATTAACACGTATAAGCTTTTCTGGTCCCCATCAAAAGCCTCGAAATGTTCAGTTATTCTTTGGCTCCTAGATTGCTGAAAACACCTTGTGTTACCATAACTTTTTCCATATTATAAAGAAAATGCATTCCGGTAATAATGTAATATACATGTAAGTAAGTCTAACAAAAAAAATGTTTAAAGAAAGCTGAATGTCAATATCCTATAAGTTGTTCAGGATTCATGCTTGTCTGACAGCTTAGATCATGCACACTGCATCTCATAAATTATAATGCCTAGAAGGTAGAGCTGACTGTGAGTACTTAGCTTGTAAAAAAAAAATACTAGCTTGAAAAATACTTAGCATACCTGGATGTAGGTATGTAAATATGTGTATCTGTGTGGCAATAGACTGCTTCTAATATCTGGGAGCAAAATGGAATGGTGGCCAGAGAAAAAGGTTGAATGACATGCTTATGACACATTACTTTCCCTTCTTCCCTCCCTTCCCCATTCTGTCTCCTTCTCTCAGCTTTGAATTGTACCTGCCTTAATTTCTCCTTTGAAATGCAAATCCAAATCAGAAGCATCTGCTGATTTGAAAGGTTGAAGCTACATTGATATGCTCTAGCAAAGATTCCATATAGGGCATAGCAGTCGCAATTGTGATTGTTACCTAGCTGAGTCTGTGGTAGTCTACAGTTACTTTCCAGAATCTATTCTGTTTCTGGAAGAGACAGTCTGGTGAATGAAACATAGACATGATGGGAACAATCATCATTAAATGCTTGAGATCCTCCAAATTATCCCACCAGGGACTACCCACCTACCCTCCCTTCCCACGCCCACTCCCACCCCCAAGCCCCCAATACCCAAGAATGAGATATTGGTTTCGATTTACTATCTGGGCTTGTGTAGGAGGAAGATTTTAGAGGTTTCCACTTGGCCTGCTCATTATAATAGCTATTACCTCACAGGCTCAGGACCCCATGTGGAGGCTGCTTGATCTACTGCAAAGTATCTATTTCAATTATACAGGTGGGGACAGAAAGGATGAAAATTAGGCAGGAGATTATACATTTGGGGACTAAAGGGATTGCACCCTGGAATATGAATAGATCTGAATCCACTGTGAGCCAAAACTTTTCTGAACTTCATTCATCACCTGCACCTCTCTTGCCCTCACTCCAACAGGAAGATAATGCTGTTCTTTCAGCAAATACCAAATATTAATTCAGGCTCTATTTACAAATGCTGTTAAAACGTTCACTTTTTCCCAGTGAAGCTGAATGAAACACCAAAGTTCCTTTGAGGAAAACTGGAAAAAATACAAGGACTGTCCAGAAGATATCCAGCCATGTAATATGTAAAATAGAAACATTTATTAAACAAGATATAAGATACAAGAAACATTGAACATGGGACAGTGACACCTCAGTCCCCTTCAAAGCAGGCACTTTGGGACCTCACAGTTCTCTCAGTTGCCATCAGCTACCCATTATGAAGCTGCCAGTCACCAGTTGCCCATAGCTGTGGCCTTCTCAATCTTCCAAATAGTTTCCACAGAGCAATATTGAAGCTTAATGCAAAATTTGTTGCAGATTCATTGCTCTACTTGCTCAGTCATTTTGAATGTGATGACCACACAGTACACATTCTCACTCAAGATGTCTACCACCCCCACTGACTAGTACAATGAACTCATCGTCATTCATTTTCACTCTCCTTGGCTGCCAGGTTACAATGATGTTGTGCAAAGCATTCTCATTATATTAACAATGGCTGAACTTTTTCCAGACAGACCTGTTACTGTGTATAGCTGCCACACTATTGAAGGATCCTTTCCCCACAGAACAGCACATCTTTAGTCAATGGGTTTTATGTCTGATATTTACCCAGGTTTAGATACTGGAAAAGGGATTTCGGCTTCTTATTTGGGAGACTACCCTCAGCCTCCCATAATCTATCCTTGATTTCTTCTGCTGGAACAAGCTCAGTAACACCCTTTCAGCGCCCCATCCTTACAGCTCTAAGGGAATTCTGTTCTATCAACCATCTCTGGAACTTTCTGCAGATCATCCCTTCCGCTGCCACTGAGACCCTAATGCTCCTTACAATTATGAATCCCTGGCATCTGACGATTAAGCATCAACATGTGGTTTCCATTGTTTCAGAGTTATGTCTTCTCCATCCTCTCTGAGTAAGGAGAGAGCTTTGGTGTCTTTCCCTCCTTCCCTTTTTTGTTTAGGCAAAGTGTCCTCTGTCAGGGCACTCTGAAAGAGGGAGTCTACAGTAACATACCCTGCAAGGTGCCACACTCCTTCACCAAGTTTAACAAAATTCCTCGCTCATCATGAAGGCAAAATAACCAAATCTCTACAGCTTCAATGGACTGCGAGGCAAGGTAATTCCAGAGGGCTGTTTCACCAAAGGCACAAGTCTCAACCACTTGCTGTGTCACAGGACATACACCAACACCAAGCACAGAGATAATAGTCATTTCAGTTCTATTGTAGAAGGACCATTAGCCGTAGCTATAGAAATGTTCCCCTGGCTTTCCTTGAGTCCCTTCATTGGATTTCTAACTTGATCCAATGTGTGAGCTTGGCCAGGGAGTCAGGGGCTAAAGAGAAGGACCCATGACCCCCCTTGGAACCGAAAAGTTTCCAGAAACAATCTTCTAGCACTCCCCAAGATTCATTGGCATGGCTGGTACAGTGCCCTGTGGGACCTTCAGGCTTTTTGCTTTTCCAGAATGACATTTTGCATAATTGAACACCCTGCCCATTGTGCCAGTTTTGTCATGCAGTCAGGTGTGATGGCAGTCAATTAGGATAGTAAGCCAAACTAAAATTAAAAATTAAGTCTTTATTCACTTACAGCAATAGTGCTTGCAAGAGGGAAAACAGACATGCTGGCTCTCCTGTGTTAAATTTTTCCCCATAGACTGGCACTGGGTGTCAGGTAAATTCAGTACGGACTGGGGGAATTGTTTCACTGACAACAAGCTCTGAATGAAAGACTACGACCTCTTCATGGACCCATGGACCAGGGTATGGAGAGGAGGAAGGGGTAGGAATGGGAAGGTCAAAGTGGAGAAAAGTGCCCCCACCCAGGCCCCCTAATAAGTAGGTGGAGGCTCCTCAGGTGAAATGCATATATGCACATGAAGATGGCTGGCTCAAGGTGTCTAAATCCTTGACTGCAACTCATTCCAGAAAACAGCGACGCACTGGCTATTCACCAAGTCTCAAATGGAATGGGCAACTTTCCCTCATGAGCCCTGCCAGGCAAAGCTTTGTAATTGCTTTGGATCAGGCCTTGAAAATCACATATAAGATTTTTTCTCAACTACAAAATACAGATTTAATATCTACCATACAGAGCAGTAATAACATAATAAAAGTTAAAGATGAAACACAAAGTTAATTCCTTTTTCAGAAGCCAGAACTGGACTCCTCAGGGTATATTGACTCTTAATGACGAAGGGTAGACTTTGTCTATAGGCTCAGAAGATAGATTCAAAGGATTGAGAGTATCAGAATCTTTTAACATATCCTCACAGAAATTCCATACAATATGTCAGGGTCCTAGGTTTTCCCACCCAGGTCACTGTTTGCATCAGAAAGCTGCCTTGGGTAGGCACTTTACTATTTTTTAAGTTCAGCTTCTCCTTAGACCTAGACATGATTCTTGGCTTTCTCCACTTCATTGCTAAAGAAGATGAAAACTTCACAGTAGGCAACCAGAGACTTTCTGGTTGACAATAGCGTATTACGTGGACTCAGCTGTTGTTATCTTTCTGTAACACATCAGTAACACAAGAGCCATTAATACCATTGTCCTCATGTCTACTGTTCTTTCATACCTCTTGAAAACCTAATACATCACACAAGTACATTTTCCTCCACTAGTATACCATCACAGGTCACCTATGCTGAGGGTAGGAGTGTCATCTTGTGCTGGGAATTGTCTGTATTCTACCTACTATTGATAAGTCATGCTGCCTTCTTTGTAAACAAAACAAAACAAAACAGTGATTGATCCAACTCCAAAACTCCAACTTATGGCTTGCTTGCCTAGGCCACTCCTGGGATCAACTGTCACAAAATGAGTTTTCCAAAATCAGATGCAGTTCAGGAGGCAAGATGTTCATTGGGTTCAATACTTGTGAAAGGATGCTGAAGGAAAAGGAAGAATTTGAGCTGTGATGGACCTGCCGTGGCTTTCTGATATAGCTCTCTGCAGCTTAAATAGACCATGAAGTTGCTGATAGTTGATGGCTATCTGCTGGTGGCACTTCCCACACCTGCACAGCAAGGGGATCTAGACAGTGCATCCACGTGTCTACCATACTCTTCTCCATATAGTTTATTTTAATACATTGGAAAGAGATACATACAATGTCAGCCAGTCATACACAGTAAGCACCTCAGTCACTCACAAAAGGTGACAAGTATCAGAAATGGAGTCAGACAGACCAGGGTTCATATCTCAATAGTGCCTTTTGAAAAGCTATGTGACTTAGAGCAAGTCACTCAACCTCCTGAAGATTGTGTCCTCATCTACAAAATATAGATTTAACAGCTACCACAAAGAGCAGTAATTGTGTAATGAAAGTTAAAGATGGAACACAATATTGATTCCTTTCCTACCTCCCCTCGTTTATTAACTTTTCTCAAGCATTCTTTGTTCGTTTGCTTATTTATTTGTTTTGGTATGAATTGTTTGCTTTTCATTTTATTATGACTTCCTTAATTAAGATTATCCCATGAAAGTACTTTATAAACTCTAAGCTTCATAAAAATGTAGGACTATTTTTGTTTGGGTTTGTTCAAAATATACATGATAGGATTCAAAGAGCACAAAAGTGTGGGCTTCACACCCCAATTGTGAAATATATTGTACGTGATCAAGGCATGTTGTTTAATTTATTTAGAACCAGTGTCCCTGTCTCCGAACATAGCGTAAAACTCTCTGATCTGCCTGGGTCTTATTAAAGGATTGAGAAATAAATAACAATACAAATGAAAATGATCAATAAGTTTTAAAACACTGTACAAATAGAAAATATCAGTTATCATAATTTTGATGGGCCCTAAATGACTTTCTTAATATTCCAGCCCACTCAACACACATGAGTTAAATAAGTTAGCTAAAAGCAGAACTCAAATTATATAATTTCCCTACTCAAACTTCATCAGTAGCACCCCTTTGCCTCTCTTTTTTGAGAGAGTATGATCTTTTTTGATCATGCTTCTTAGCCTAGCATTTAGAACCCTCCTAATTTTAAAGGTTTATCATCATTATTCATGAACACAAATGATAAATGCTCCTGGAAAACTGCAAGGTTATTTTTTATGTGAAAGAATTTCAATCTAAAATGGGCATGGATTTTGTTCATTAGATTCCATATATAAGTGAGGTCATGTGGTATTTGTCTTTCTCTGACTGGCTTAAGAACAAAATAGAAACAGAAGCATAGACACAGAGAACAGCTGTTGTGAGGGTAAGGGAGGTGGATGAAAGAATGTGAAGGGATTAAGCAATAGAAAATAGAAAAACATACATACCACAAGGATACAGTCAACAGAGTGGCGATAGTCAGAGGAAAAGGGGTTGGGGGGAGGTGAGTAAAGGGGGAGAAAATGGGGACTGAAAGAGACTTTGCAGGGGGTGATGGGTGCTCAATACAGTGTGCAGAGGATGTTTTATTGAGCCGTATGCTTGAAACCTGTATGGTTTTGCAAACCAATGTCATCCAAATAAATTCAATTTAAAAAGTAAAATAAATAAGATAAAATGAATTTTGATGATAGAAAATTGAAACTTTCACTCATGTGCCTTCAGAAAAACAATTTTAAGGACTGAGAAGCTGATTTCCCATAAGTGCCTGATTTATTGAAAACTGAAAATATTGGAATATTCTTAAATGACAGGGGATTGTTCAGGAATTGTTAATATTAACCTCGGAAAAATTTGCCTATGATTTTCAGAAGGATAAACGAGAAATTACCCACGTTGGGTTGGCCTCACAAAATAAGCTACATTGAATTTCCTTTGTATGACTGGACTGGTTTTATCTGCTCGGGGAATTTTCAAAGTGGCTCTCCACTTGATTTTGATGTTAACAGACTCTAACTGAACTCTCCCCACTTTCCATTCTCTGCCTGTAAATGCAACCTACCCCCAATCCCCAACAGACCCACTTATACCTTGCTAGAGTTTGTGCATCCCAAACATAATTCCTCTTCTATTCTCATATAAACTCATCATTTTTTACAATTTTGAGCATGCCTCAGTTTACCTTTTTATTTAGGTTGACAAAAATACTCTAATTAGATAAGTTATATATGTTTTTTGTAAGGAAGGAACCAGCACAATATAAAAATATCCCAAACACATGCAATGGCCCATGTTAATGACCTTATGATCATTCTGTCACACTAATCTTCTTTCTCAAACAAAGATATGTAAGCCCATATACAAAGAGGGATTTAGTTTCTCTAATTTTCCCCTTTTCATTCCAAGATATAGTCTTTATGTAAAATTAATTGAAATGTGTCCTTTGTTTTGTATTTTTACTTCCTCAAATACCGATGTGCATTTTGATATGCAAAAAGTTTGAGTGTCATTTATTCAGTCTCTATAATTACACTAAAATTTACACTGAGGTAAAATAAAAATTAATAGCTTATTTTGCTTTTATCAGACGACTGAGGTTTTAGGGCAAACTTCCAGCAATATCTGGAGACACGGGCAAATCCAGAAAGATACAGGAACTATGATCTACTTTCCTAAAACAATAGCTACTAGTGCCATTAAGCAATAGACACACTTAAATGGTAATTGTGAGTGAAAACTAACTTCTGTTGCCTCAGTCATTGTGGTGCCCATAATCATTACATGGGCTTTCTCTCTAGAAACTCACCCGTTTCTCAGGGTGAGATCTGAGAAAAATCCCCTCAGAAACTTGGATCTATATTTAAAAGAGAGCAATATCAGAGAAGGAATAAATGAAGATAAAATAAATATGTTATTTTTCTTATTTGTAACTGATCTAAAACATAACTGTTTAAAGCAATAAATGTACTGAGTGATTATAGCTGATGGGTAAGTGAAATGAATGACAATAATGTCACTAAAATTGGAAAGAGGAATTTAGAGTAGTTTTTTTCAGTTAGAGGACTTATATTTTTAAGTATATTTTATTGATTGCTATTATAGTTGTCCCATTTTTTCTCCCTTTTATCCCCCTCTACCCTGACCCCCCCCCACCCTCTAGTTCCCCTCCTTTAGTTCATGTGCATGGGTTGTACATCTAAAGTCTTTGGCTTCTCCATTTCCTATGCTTTCCTTAACTTGTCTATTTTGTGCCTACCAATTATGCTTCTTATACTGTTTTAAGTTGTCTGTAATACACGTGAAGCAGAATAATATGATTTAAAGAAGGGTTTATTAGTTTAAAATGTATATTGTAAACTCTGAGGCAAGCACTAAAATCTTTTAAAAGAAATATAAATGATATGCTAAGGAAGGAGGTTAAATGGAATCATATAAAATGCTTAAAACTAGAGAAGACAGGAAAAAGGAAGGTAGGAGGAAGCAAAGAGCAAATTCAATGAATAGAAAAGGTATAATGATGGTATAAATGAATCCAAACAGATACTCACTTTATATGCCAATGATAAAAATACATCATTAGAGCCCTGGCTGGTGTAGCTCAGTGGATTGAGCGCGGGCTGGGAACCAAGTGGTCCCAGTTCGATTCCCAGTCAGGGCACATGCCTGGGTTGCGGGCCAGGTCCCCGTGAGGGCCATGTGAGAGGCAACCATACATTGCTGTTTCTCTCCCTCTCTTTCTCCCTCACTTCCCCAATCTCTAAAAATAAATAAAAATAAAATCTTTTAAAAAATACATCATTAGAAGACAAAGACTATTACAATAAAAATATATATGAGATCCAAGTTTTGTTGTCTACAAGAAACCCACTTTAAATATAAAGGCTCAGGTTAAAAGTAAAAAGATGGGAAAGCATATACCATGCTAACTAAAAGAAACACTAAAAGAAAGTTGAAGTAGCTACATTAATTTCAGACAAAGAAGACTTCAGAGCAAGAAACACTGTCATGGATAAAGAAGACACTCTTGAAGAAGAAATCCTCTCAAACATGCATGCACTGAAATAAGCATTGAAATAAGTTTTCAATTTCTTGGTCTTCCTCTTCTTCTTCTGGCACCCCTATGATTCAGATGTTGGAATGTTTAAAGTTGTCCTAAAAGTTCCTAAGCCTCTCCTTATTGTTTTGAATTCTTGTTTCTTCATTCTGTTACTAGTCGAAAGTTTATTTCTTCCTCCCAGCCCAAACCATTGATTTGAGTCCCAGTTTCCTTCCCTTCACTGTTGGTTCCCTGTACGTTTTCCTTTATTTCACTTTTCATAGCCTTCACTTTTTCCTCTATTTTGCGACCATACTCAGCTGTTTCTGTGAGCATCCTGATTACCAGTGTTTTGAACTGTGCATCTGATAGGTTGGCTATGTCCTCGTCATTTAGTTTTATTTCTGGGGTTTTGATCTGTTCTTTCATTTGGGCCATCTTTTTTTTTTTTGTCTCAGCACATCTGTTATGTAGTAAAGGGTGGATCCTTAGGTATTCACCAGGGTGGGGCAACCCAAGTTGTTATGCCGTGGCACTGTGTTGGGGGGAAGGGGCCAAGAGGGAATAATGCTGCTTGCTCAGCTCTTGGCCCACTTTTAGTCACTTCCTCAGCTACCCACAAGCAAATTGGATCCTTCTGGTGCTGATTCCTGGGTGGGTGATTTTGTATACGTTCCAGGACTCTGTGGGTCTCTCCAATGAACTCTCCTGTGAGACTGAGAGTTTCTCCTGCCAACTCAACCCCCACAGGTGTTTTCAGTCAGAGGCTTTGAGGCTTCATTTCCCTGTGCTGGAACCCTGGGTTGCGCAGTTTCTCTTGCTTCCCAGTTGTTCCTTCCAGTTTATCTGCATGCAGATGTGGTACCACCTGGTCTGCCAGCTGCTGCCTCACCCAGTCCTCTAGCCACCACCTCACTGGGAGTCCTCTCCACCCCAGCTGCCTGTCTCCACCCCTCCTACAGGTCTGGATGAATGTTTCTTCTTTAACTCCTTGGTTGTCAGATTTCCATACAGTTTGATTTTCTGGAAGTTCTGGTTGTTTTTTTTTTTAATTTTAAATTTGTTGTTGTCCTTCTTTTGCTTGTGTGAGGAGGTAAAGTGTATCTACCTAGCCCTCCATCTTGACCAGAAGTCTTCTCTTTTTCTGGAGTTTTGATCTGCCTTTTCATTTGGGTCGTGTTGTCTCCTCATTTTGGTAGCCTCCCATTGTTTTTATATATGTATTAGGTAGAGCTGTTTTGACTCTTTCTTGGTAGTGTGTCCTAATGTAGTAGGTGTCTGTAGGATCCAGTGACACAGTCTCCCCATCATCCAAGCTGGATACTTGAGATGCACGTTTCATGTGGGCTGAGTACACCCTCCTGTAGTTGAGCCTTTGTCGCTTTTGGCAGAGCAATGGGAGGTTTTTACCCAGACCAATCAGCTGCAAGGATTGGCTGTGACCACTTACTACCAAACCTCCATGGAGGATCAGCTGTGCAGGAGCAGGGTGGTGGTGTCTGATGTCCAGTGGGTGTGCTGGCACGGGGGTTTCCTGGGTGGTGTAGAACAAGATCAGCCCCCACCTGTGTTTTACCCTGAGCCACCCTGACTGAATTATAAAGCAATATTTGATGGCTGCTAGTTGTGCTGAGCTTGCAGATTTCCAGGTGAAGCCAAGCTGTGAATCTAAGCTCCTAGTTCTGGGTCTGGGCTCACTGAGGCCAGCTGCTGCTTGTTTGATAGGATTTAGGAAGTTGTGCAACATGAGCCTAGACCAGCCATTTATGTGGAAAAGCAGCTTGGGTGGGCCCATAAATAGGGTAGGGCGGAGTCTCTGGTGATCTCTAAGGCAGGTCAAATAGTGTTAGACAGGTTGATGGGTTATTAGTAATGGTACCAGTCTGCCAGCTTTGCGGTGGGAGGGCCCAGAAAAGGGACAATGGCTCTGCTCGCCTTGATGCCTGACACAGCCTTTCCCTTCACACAACTGATGACCCCTCAAGCCACCTCCCCAGTGCCAGAACCCGGAGGGCTGGTGTGGGGCTGGGACTCCTTGCTCCCAAGGTATCCCTCCTGAAGTTTTACCTGCCACATTTCGTTGTGGGACTAGCCCATTCCAATTCTGTGTCCTTCCTAACAGTCTGGATGGATGTGGTTTCTTTAATTCTGTAGCTGTCAGCTTCCATTCAACTCTATTTCCGTCAGTCTGAACGATGATTGTTCTACATTTTAGTTGTAATTTTGATGTGGTTGTACAAAGAGGCAAGCCATGTCTGCCTATGCTGCCATATTGACTGGAAGTCTTCCTCCTCCCTGTTTGTGATTTATTTGCTTCAATGATTCTTTGTAATTTTCTTCATATTGTTCACATCTTCTGTTAAATTTACTCCTAGGTAGTTAATAGATATGTTTTTATATTATGAATGGGATTTTTCTTAATTCCTCTTTGAATTATTCATTGCTAGAATACATATACTATTTTTCTACTTATTTTATATACATAACTTTTCCTAATTTTCTTTTTAAATTAAATACTATTTTTTCTAGAATAACTTAGGTTTTCTAATTATAATTACCTCAACAAAACCAATTTTTCTTTTTTAAAATTTATAACCACTGTTTTATTTTTTCTATTATATATGCATATTTTACATCCTTCAATACAATATTGATTAACATGAGACTAGGAGGTACCCCTTTCTGGTTTATAATTATAATTAAAATGGTATTTATTAATATTTCTCAATTCATATTTATGGTTGGTTTTGGAATTTATATTTAATTTTTAGCATGTTTAAGTATTTCTCTTATCGTTCTTCTTTCTCAGAGTTCTAATTAGGCTTGCCTCCTGCATTTCTTTTTAAAATTTATTTTCAGCTCTTTAGTGATGAAAGTGTATAAATTTTCTTCTAATTTGTTATGAAAATGAGTTATACTAAAAGATCAATCATTGATGGAAGAACTATAGCATTTCTAGAATAAATTGTATTGCTGCCTGGCATAATCCTTTGAAACAATGATGGTTTCATTTGGCAATGTTTTTAGAAATTTTGCTTTTATAATAATAAATATGGTCTTACTACCTTTATAGGTTTTAATATTAAAGTTTTAATGGTTTCATATAATGAATTGGGAGGTTGTACATTTCTTATGCACTAGAATAGTTTAGACAGCATTAAATTCATTTTTTATTTATAGGTTAGATAGTTTCCATTTTCAATGCTTCTTCTTAATTACCATTTTAATCTTTCTCCTCTTTTCATAATTGGCCTATGAGGTTTCCCACTTTTCTTAAATTTATTTTGTTAATTTATACTTTGCTAGGACACAATCCATTTCCTACAGGTTTTCCAATTTTTTCATAGTTTCATATAATATTCTCTTTGGCTCTTTTCAAAACTTCTATTTGTATCGCTATTTGTATTTTGAGAATATATTGAAACATTATAATTGATAAATATCATCATAAAGTTTTCTCACCTGCTTGCAAACTTAAAAGGCAGATAGATTTGTTCTGCTGTTACTATTTCATATTTTCTAAACAAAAATTTTTAGAGAACTCAAAAAAGTAACATTTGGCCTTTATTGCTAATTTTTTTCAGGGAAAAATAATTATATTTTGAATCCTTGAATTTTACAAGCACAGAAAGCCATTTAACCATTGACAACCTAATAAGATTTTAAAATATTATAAAGCATATAGTTGGAACTATATAAAGTAAATAGTAAATGTGCTTTCATACTGAGGTTAAATTTAGCAGAAGTGTATCTTTCTATGGCTTGAATAAAAGTAATGCATCATTGTATTTGAAAGAGGCCTCATTTTCTACCTGACTTCTGAACCAAATGAAATATGACATAAAAGCCAGAAATGGGGTTCAGAACATCACCTTTACTACTTATAAAGCTGATACTGAACAATCTGACTAATATATGCTAACAGGTAGGCTTTCTAATAACAAACTCCAAAGTTAGACAAAGTTGGCTACCAAGGCATGAAAGTATTGGAATAAGGAAAGTCTCTCCCAACATTCTCCTGCCTCTCGCCCAGAACAAAGAGACTACCCAAGGAGTCAACTCCTGGTGTCAATTCAATCCAGGAGTCATAGAGAGGATTACCTGGTACCACAGCTTTTTTATCTACTCATCTACTGATGGGTACTTGGAACTTTCAAATCTTAGCTATTGTAAATAAGGCTGCAATGAACATAGGGATTCATATATTCTTTCAAATCAGTGTTCTGGGTTTCTTTGGATATATTCCCAGAAGTAGAATCACTGGGTCATGAGGCAGTTCCATTTTTAATTTTGGGGGGAAACTCCATACTGTTTTCCACAGTAGTTGTACCAATCCCTCCAACAGTGCACAAGGGTTCCCTTTTCTCCACATCCTCACCAACACTTGTTGTTCGTTGATTATTGATGATAGCCATTCTGACAGGGAAGAGGTGATATCTCATTGTGGTTTTAATTTGCATTTCTCTGATGATTGGTGACATAGCTGTGGTACATCTACACAATGGGATACTATTTGGCTGTAAAAAAAGGAAATCTTACCTTTCGTGACAGCATGGATGAACCTGGGGACTATTATGTTAAGTGAAATAAACCAGTCCAAGAAAGACAAGTACTACCACATGAAAGCACTTTTATGTGGAATCTAGTGAACAAAATAAACAAAATAGAAACAAACTCATAGATATGGAAAACAGATTAATAGCTACTAGAGGGGAGAGGGGCTAGGGGCCTAGGTGAAAAGATTTCCAAATCTTTTAAGAAGCCCCCCCCTCAATAAAAGCCTTTTATACATAGAAAAAAAAATGGTGATTACCAAAGGGAAAGGGGGTGGAGGAGGTAGAAGAAGAGAGAAATGGTGACAGAAAGAGACTTGACTTTGGGTGGCAAAAACACAATTGTACCCTTCAAACCTATATAATTTTATTAAGCAATATCACCCCAATAAATTCAATAAAAATTTTAAAAATATAAAATATTAAAAATTAAAAAAGGAGAGGATTAGTTAGGCAATGCATGCCTTGTTACTTCTTAAAAATTCACCAATAGTACCAAGTCAGTCCCTGTCTTCTAACAAGGAGTGGGAGAAATTGGAAAAAGATGCTAGGAGTGTTACGCTACTAGAGTTTTCTCTGTAGTAAAGAAACATCCAGAAAGAAATATTATACCTGAGAATTATTGCCTTTCATTTATTTATTCCATTCACTCCTGCATACATTAAACATTTATTGCACACTACTAACATCTAGGCCATTAAAAAGATAAAATCTTCTACCATTACTCTAGAAGGCTCTTATAGTTCACTCCACAAAACAGTATTAGTGCCATTTTCAAAATGGCTAAAATCTGAAGATCATTTATCATCTATTTTCTAGATGTCAGCTCCCTCACCTGCTAGATTGACTAACAGAATGTGAAGAAAGACCCATTGATTGCATACTGCTTTTTAAATTTTTTTTATTTTGGTATCGAAGTAGATATTGGTGCTTCTGGCATGCTCCGGAAAGAGTTGTATGAATAAGGATAGCAAGTAGATCTTACTTACAGCACCAGTTTTGGTACAGATATCACAGGGGGCAGATACCTATACTATAGTGGTATCTAGACTTTTCTGTAGTATTTTTCCTGGCATTCCTGACAACACTATAACATAGTAGTGCCATCTTCAGAAATACATCAATAATACCCTTTTATCTTCAATATATATTACTTAGCCTGACTCTCCCTAGAGTTTTCTTTAATCATGTCCCTCCTAGTACTCACTAGGACATATCTAATAAACTATTTTCAGTTTCTTAAACCTACCAGCCTCTCTCTCACCAATGGACCTGATACACACTAGTTGCTTTGCTGGAACACTTTCACCCATCCCCACTCTTCTCTTTCACTCCTAAATAACTTCATATCTCAATTGTCCAAGAGGCCGTCCGTGAACTAGGGGGGATATTCAAAACATTAAACAAGTATGGCTCAGGCACTGATGAACAATTAGAATGGACATAGACTAACAGTACTGGAACAGAGTCATGGAAGGTTTACATTTTTCAGAAATTAACCTCTTTGTGGCGGAATCAGACAAGTCTGGGAGGAAAATCCCTGAAAAGAAGCCTGGGTGGCCAAGGTGTTGGGGGGAAAGCTTGGGTATACAGGCAAAGGCTAATTACCAAATGTGCAGGAGTATTTCTTGGTTTTAATAAGTGGTTCAGCCATCCTTTTGTTAACTAGTTGAATGTCTCTTTTTTATAAACCCATGAAAAGTTTAGGTATCCCTTCTATGTTCTTCTTCTGTTTTTATTGTTCAAGTACAGTTGTCTCCATTTTCCCTCCACCATGTTCCCCTGCCCCACCTACCCCTACCTCCCACCCTCAGTCCTACCTCCCTTTGGCTTTGTCCATGGGTCCTTTATATATGTTCCTTGACAATACTTCCCCTTCTTTCTCCCATTATCTCCCTCCTCCATCTTCTCTGGTTACTGTCAGTTTGTTCTTAATTTCAGTGTCTCTGATTATATTTTGCTTGCTTATTTGTTTTGTTGATTAGGTTCCACTTATAATTGAGATCATATGGTATTTGTCTTTCACCTCCTGGCTTATTTCACTTAGCATAACGCTCTCTAGATCCATCCATGCTGTCGCAGAGGGTAAGAGCTCCTTCTTTCTTTCTGCTGCATAGTATTTCATTGTGTAAATGTACCACAGTTTTTTGATCCACTCATTGATGAGCACTTCGGTTACTTCCAGCACTTGGTTATTTTAAATTGTGCTGCTGTGAACATTGGGTGCATAGGTTCCTTCGAATTGGTGTTTGAGGATCCTTAGGGTATATCCCAGCAGGGGATATGTTCCTCCACAACATTTATCACCATAGCACCACGGTCACACTATTATTATTCCAATTTACTTCTCTCTCTCTCTCTCTCAGTAAGTTAAAAGCTATTTACAGTCAAGGACCTTATGTTGTTTATCTTGTGAATGGGGAAAAAAGAATGAGAAGACAGGAAAGAAGAGAGGGAGCAGGGGAAAGAGGGAGGAATTAAGTTCACCAGATGTACAAATACTATTCACTAGTGTATTGTTTAAAATCTTAAGAAAGTATTAATGGTAGAAAGACATAAAGATCATTTGATCCAACTTGTTTCTTTTATAAACAGGCAAAAATTCAAAAATGTTGGTATTTTACCCAGTACCATGTAACTAAGGAAAGTACTAATGTGCCATAGTCCAAGTTTTTACTTCCCTAAACCTTCTGCAAATCAAGATTGAACCCTACTGACAAAAGCATTTCTGATTAACATCCATGAAGCTTTTTTCTTTGGAATTGACATTTCTTAAATATAACCCATAGCTACTGCGAATAAAATTACTGTATTTTTGGAAGGCTGGTGTCGTTCAGTGATGCCATTTGATACTCATATATAAAAAGACCCATGTAAATGCTAATATGTTTATCAGGATTAGACTCTGAATATGACTCCAAGTTTGAAGATGGAAATTCACATCCTTATTTTCTCGCAGCATGTTCCATGATCACAACACATGCCTCTCATCCCAGAAATAGTGCTCATCCTTAAAAAACTGCCTGCCCTCAGGTGCACACCTGTGTTCTTGAAACTAAAATTCTCATGAGACTCAATTTTAAAGGAGAGCATATAAACTCTTATGTAGCTCCCTGCTGCACAGTCCCACATTCCTGGCAGAAACTGTAAGTAAACTTTCTTTAAAATACCAAATGTAAGGGAGCAATATATTAGGTGCTTAGGCCCTCAAGCCACCTAAATAGTTTATTTGTATTAGTAAAGTATAAAGTGAGACACATGGTACACTGTCAGGGAGTTGTAGTAGACAATAAAATAGCATATGTTTTGAATCATTTGCTCTTACTGGCTTTAATAAAGGAGAAACAAGGCTTTTACCTCTTCAGTCATAGAGGCCACAGTTTTGTAGAGCCAGCATTTCTCAGAATGTGTCCAATGCAATACCAGTAAATACCAATAAAAAGAGAATTCTCAGAGCACAGAGGATTTTTAGGTCATTGAAACTGTTCCAAATGATACTATAATGATATATATGTCATTATTCATTCAGAATGTGCAACACCAAGAGTGAACCCTAATGCAAACAACGGACTTCCAGTGCTGATGATGTGTCAATGTAGATTCATTGATTGTAACAAATGTACCACTCCAGCAAGGGAAGTTGATAGTGGGGAGGCTCTGCATGTGTGGGGGCAGGGAATATGGGGAAACTATATTTTTTGCTCAGTTTTGCTATGAACCTAAAACTGCTCTAAAATAGAAAGTCTATTTTTAAAAATGAGAGAGAAGGACACGGGCAGATAATCTGGGGAGTCGCTGTATACTGTCTCTGCCTCTTAAAGATAGAGTCCTGAGGATGGAGCTCCCTGATTCACTAAAAAGGAAATGAGCCCTTTCTTTTTAAACACAGTTATCATTGACCAGCCCCAGAGCCAACATTGTAACTCAATTAACTCTTAAACATTATGTCCTTCTCCAAGGAATGGAGGGGAAAGGGCTGTGGAAACAGCATGATTCCAGTTCTAGGGCTCCCATGGGTTCAGAGGTTGATTGTCTCATTCCGGGTCCCCCAGAAAATGAGTAAGTGACAAGGAAAGATTATGTGGAACCTCTCAAAGTGCTGTGAGCCTTCTCTATATTGTTCCAGACTATCATGTGACATTAAGAGAAGAAGTCTTATACTATTTATAAAATCAAGAGAATTAAGATAGCGAAAGTATTTAATTCTCTTCTGGATTCTTATCTCCTTGGCCTTGGTTTGATGACTGTAACTTTTTTTAATTAAAATATAGTTAACATAAATATTATATTAGTATCATAGTTATTCAATATTTATATACCTAATGAACTGATCATCGTAAGTCTAGAAAACATCTGTCACCATACAGGTATTATGATATTATTGACAATCTTCACTGTGCTGGTCAAGCCCTGGTCAGGTGGCTCAGTTGGTCGAAGTGTCATTCCATATACCAACTAGTTTGCAGGTTCGATTCCCACATACCTAGGGCACATAACTAGGTTGCATGTTCAATTCCTGGTTGGGGTGCTGGGGTGTGTATGGAAGGCAATCAATCAATGTTTTTCCTCACATCAATGTTTCTGTCTCTCTCCCTCCCTCTCTCCCCCTCTCTCTCCCTCTCTCTCTCTTCACCCCGCTTTCCTCTCTAAAATCAATAAACATATCCTCAGGTGAGAATTTTAAAAAACGATCAGTGTCTGAATAGACTTTTTTCCAAAAAAGACACACAGATGGCCAATAGATACATGTGAATATGCTCAACATCACTAATCATCAGGGAAATGTAAATCAAAATCAGAATGAGATATTTCTTCACACCCGTCAGATTAGCTATTATCAAAGAGAACTAATGGCAAGTGTTGGCAAATATGTGAGGAAAATATGTGTACTGTTGTTGGGTTTGAAAATTGGTACAGCCATGGTGGAAAACAGTCTGGACATTCCTCAAAAATTAAAAATAAAATAACCCCTATGTTCACTGCAGTATTATTTATAATGGGCAAGATATGGAAGCTACCTAAATGTCCATCAACAGATGAGTGGATAAAGAAGATGTGGTGTATGCATGCACATGCTAAAATAATCAGCCACAAGATGGACCTAGAGGGTATTATGCTAAGTGAAATAGCTCATGCAAGGACAAATATTGTATGATTTCACTTGTAGGTGGAATTTAAAAACAAACAAAACAAAACAGAAACAGACTCATAGATGCAGAGAACAACTGATGGTTGCCAGAGTAGAAGGGTTGAAAAATGTGAAGGGGAATAAGAGGTGCCAACTTCCAGTTATAAAATAAGTAATAAGGATATGTTTATTGATTTTAGAGAGTAGAAAGAGGGGAAGGAAGGGGGAAGAGAAAGAGATAAACAGTGATGTAAGAAAGAAACATAATTGGTTGCCTCCTGCATGCACCCCAACCAGGGAATGAACCCACAACCTAGATATGTGCCCTGACTGGGAATCAAACCACAAACTTTTTGATGTACAGAGTGACATTTTAACCAACTGAGTAACCCAGCCAGGGCTTGACAAGGTTTTAATCATGTTATTTCAGGTTTTTTCAATATTGAATTGCATGATTTCTTTCTATGTTTGAATATTAACCCTATACTGGATGTCATTTACAATATCTTCTCCCATAAAGTGAATTGCTTTTTTTTTTTTTTTTTGGATGGTTTTCTTCCCTGTGCAAATATTTTTTAGTTTTATGTAATCTCATCTATTTTTGCCCTTAGCTGGGAGGACATATCTAAAAGAATACTTCTGTCTGATGACAGTTTACTGCCTATGGTTTTTTCTGATAGTTTCATTGTTTCTGGTCTTACAGTTTAGTCTTTAATCCAATTTGAGGTTATTTTTGTCTATGGTGTAAGAAAGTGGTCCAGTTTCATTTTTTCCCATATATCAATCCAGTTTTCTCAATACCATATATTGGAGAAACTCTCTTTTCCTCATTGTGTATTATTGCCCCATGTATATGAGCATGAGTTTATTTCTGTCTCTGTTATGTTCAGTTGATCTATGTGTCTTTGTGCCAGTGCCGTGCTTTTTTATTATAGTAGCCTTGTACCATAGTTAGAAATCAGGGAGCATGGTACCTCCAACTTTATTCTTTTATCTTAAGATTGCTTTGGCTACTCGAGGTCTTTGTAGTTCCATACTAATTTTAGAATTTTTAGATCTATTTCTGTGAAAAATGCCATTGGGATTTTGATAGGGGTTGAATTGAATCTGCAGATTGCTCTAAGTAGCCTGAACATTTTAATCATATGAATTCTTCCAATCTAATACCACTGTATACCCTTCCATTTATTTGTGTCATCTTTAATTTCATTTACCACTGTCTTATAGTTTTCGGAGTTCAGGTTTTTGACCTTCTTAGTTAAAGTATTACTAGGTATTTTATTTTACTTAATTCAATTGTAAACAGGATTGTTTTCTTGATTTTTATCTCTGATAGTTTATTAGGGCAAAAACACAATTGATTTTCTGTATGTTAATTTTGTGTCTTGCAGTTTTACTAAATTCATTTATTAGTTCTAATAGCTTTTTGGTGGAGTTTTTAGGGTTTTCTACATATCATAAAAAAAGGAAGTAAAACTGTCATCTGTAGATAGTGGCCGTTTTACTTCCTCCTTTCTAATTTGGATTCCTTTTATTGTCTGATTGCTCTGGCTAGGTCTTTCAATACTATGTTAAATAAAAAGTGGTAAGAGTAGGCAAGATCTTTCCTTAGATCTTAGTTCCTAATCTTAGAAAAATAACTTTCAGCTTTTGATCATTGAATGTGATGTTAGCTGTGGGATTTTCCTACATGGCCTTTATTATGTTGAGTTGTGTTCCCTCTATCCCCAGTTTGCTGAGAGTTTTTATTGTAAATGGATGCTGAATTTTGAGAAATGCTTTCTTACATCTATTCAAATGATCATATGGAATTTATTTTTTGTTTTGTTGATATAGTATATCACGTTAGTTGATTTGCAAATATTGAATGATGCTTGCATTCCAAGAATAAATCCCACTAGATCATGGTGTATGATGTTTTTCATGAAGTGTTGCATTTGCCCTCCTTATGAGTTACCACATCAGAGGTCCTTTCTAGGCTACCCCTCTTACCCACCTCAATGTGACTTTTTCTTTATATCCTAGCTGTAAAGAATCTATTCTGCTTGTCTTCAGCTTTTTCTCAGAGATGGATGCCTTACATGTAGTCATAGTTCTGGTGTATCCGCAAGAGATGAACCCAGAATCTTTCTACTCTGCCATCTCAACCCTGCCTCCCACTTTAAATTTTATTTGAAATTTTTAAAAATATACTTATAATAGCCACTCCCCAAGTTATTTTAAATGTTATCAAAAATAATTCTTATATAAGAAAGTGAAAGCCTTCAGAAAGCACACATAGTGAAATAACTGATTGTGTTTCTTATATGTGTTGTACAAAAGCGTAGGTAGGGGGTGGAAGAGATTGATGGTTCATTAGGGAAAAGGGAGAATGCACCTGCCTTAGAGGTTGTAGCTTTCACAATATTCTCTGGCTTAGCTAAACATTCAAGAAGTCCTACATTCAAAATAATTTCCTAAATTTTCTGAATTTTTACTATCTCAGAATGCCTTTTAGGCAATATCTACTAGTGTTTTATGAGACACTAATCATCCTAGGAAGAGTTTGGGGAATGCTACTGTAGAGATTATGCCTGGTCAGATTGACTGTACACTGATTCATGATATAAATTGACTTATGGCTATATGATCTATTTTTATATTTTTAGGAATTTCTCTAAAGTACAGAATTTTAGTTAGAAAAACCTTAGATGATTTTTTAGTTCAACTTCATTATATGTGTAAGGAATGACTCAGTCAGAACTAGATCCCAGGTTATTAATGATCTCTCTGAAACCTTCACCTCAATGCACATGCAAATCTCTTATGGGCTGAATATGGTCCTCCAAAGTTCACACATCGAAGACCTAACCCCTAGTACCTCAGAATGTGACTATATTTGGAGGTAGGGTCTATTTAGGAGTGGTTAATTTAAAATGAGGCTGTTGGAGTGAGCCCTAATGCAATATAACTGATGTCCTTATGAGAAGAGAAATTTGAACAAACAAGAGAAGGCACCAGGGAAGCATGCACACAGAGGGAAGATCATGTGAAGATGTGGCCATCTGCAAGCCTAGGAAATATGCCTCAGAAGAAAACAAATCTGTTGATACCTTGTTCTTAGACTTTAAGCCTTCACGACTTTGCAGAAACTGATTTCTGTTAAGTTACCCAGTCTGTGGTATTGTTATGGCAGCCCTCACAAACTAATACAGTCCTTCCATGATCTGATCCCCTTACTTTTCAACTTTATTTTCCTCTTCAACCCCAGTGCATGTACCTTTCAACTACAGTACATCTCTTGAACATTCCTGCCTCTGTTCTTCTTTCAGGTTATTTCTTTGTCTACAATGTCATTTATTTCTTCCCCTGTATGTTACCTAATTCTACGCAGAGAAGCCTGACTTCTGTAATACCTTTTCTGACCAGCCCCATTCATGGTGTTCATTCTTTTTGAGGCTAAACTCCTCAAAATCCACAATACATGAATTATATCATTCTTTTTATACAATTATTTATCACTAGTCATCTTTGCATGACTGTGCATCTTGTCTCCCAAACCATTTCCTCAAACAGCATTTCTTTGGTTACCTCCACTAGTCTTTGAACATAATATGCTCATTTTTCTCAACTTCTAAAAAAGTTAGCCACAAAATATTTTTCCTGAGATATATAGAAACATTCATTTACAATTCTAATGAAATACAGCAATGGAACAACATTGGAATGTTGAATGGTGATAACATAAAAGGAATATCATAAAAGCAGGCATACTTAGTCTGCTCTCCTCATATAATGACAAATTACTAGCATTACTATGTAGTTATACATGAAATCACTGAACATTATATACAAGGCCAGATTGTTAGAACAAACTGCTGGTTTAAAACAGATATTCCCTGGTCACTTCTGCTTATATATCTTTGTTCTTGATTTCCAACCCTTCAGTAGACTCAATCCACAATAATAGTATTTGGCTATCTTATAAGTCTTCTCTGTGATGATGTTTGATGTTAAAATATCAATCTAAACTGAAGAATATGTCTGAAGGGTTAAAATAGGCCCTAGACTGCTTGAAGTTGTTTCTGTCAACATCACTCAGCTTGTTGAGTAGTTCTAAGATTTGTACTCTTGATAATTATCACTTTGGGGGATGAGAGGACAAAAAAACCTCTTCAAAGAAAATGAGCTTTATATTTTAATGAAGCAACTCCTATTCAATTATGACGAATTAGGAGTCGTTTCAGTCAATATCTTGTCAAATGAAATACCAGCAGATTTAAGGATAGAGTTTCTAACCAAATGTCTTTAAAAATTACATTTGAATATGCTCAGAAGCTGCCAAAATTTAATCACACATCTAATATTTTTCATCTTTCTTAGAAGTAAAAATCTTACCTTTATTTTTAATGATAAAAGAGATCATAACATAAAATTTGTGATATGTTCAGACAAAACAGCAATGTCAGAAAATAAATCATTTATTTTTTCAAGAGGTCTCTGTGGAGAAACATGAAGGATTGTGAGAAAATACTCTGAACAACTATGTGCCAGGAAATTTCACAACCTGTGCAAAATAGAAAAATTTCTAGAAACATATAATCTTCCAAAACTGAATCAAGAAGAAGTGGAAAATTTGAATGGACCAATAACAACTAGTGAAATTGAAGCAGTAATCAAAAAACTCCCAATACACAAAAGTTGTGGACCAGACAGCTTCACAGGCAAATTTTACCAAACATTTAGGGGAAAGCTAACTCTTATCCTCAAACTATTTCCAAAAATTCAAGAAGAGGGAAGACACCATCTCTTTTTATGAGGCCAGTTTTCTCCTAATTCCAAAACCAGTTAAAGACACAAAAAAGAAAGAAAACTACAGTCCAATATCACTGATGAATGTAGAAACTAAAATCCCTAACAAAATATTGGCACACCACATCCAGCAACATGTTAAAAAGATGATATGCCATGATCAAGTGGGGTTCATCCCAGGGATGCAAGGATGGTATAATGTTTGCAAATCAATAAACATAATATACCACATAAACAAAATGAAAGACAAAAATCACATGATCATATCAATAGATGCTCCTACCCTTCGTGACAGCAAGGATGGAACTGGGGAGCATTATGCTAAGTGAAATTATCCAAGCAGCGAAATATAAATACCATATGATCTCACCTATAAGAGGAACCTAATGAACAAAACAAACAAATGAGCAAAATAGAATCAGAGACATGGAAACAAGGAACAGACCTACAGCAACAGATACAAGGGTGGGGGGGATGAAAGGGGAGAGGGGAAGGGTCTAGTCAAGGAAGAGGAATAAATGACCCATAAACATGAACAACAGTGTGGGAACTGACTGTGCGAGTGGGGGCGTGGGCAGGGCAGGGGAGAGCAATGGGGGAAAATCGGGACAAATGTAGTAGAACAACAACAGAAAAGAGGTCTCTGTGGAAAGGAGACAGAAGAAGCAATCTTCTTAGGATTCAAGAAAAGCAAGTGTCCCTTGCCCAGCACCTTGTTTCTATGATTTCCCTGGATATTTTAACAAGATGCCTGTGACTTTAATTATTTTAGTTTTGTCAAATGTAACTCTCCAAAGCCTCTCGTACTGTGACAACACTCCCCTCCAAAGCAACCGGAAACGTTCCATTGGAGATCTGATCCTAGAACAAAATGCTCTTTTTCGGTGAGCATGAGGCTCACTCTCAACTCTGATTCACTCAACATCACCTCCTCCCTCAAACTCTAATTTACTGTATATAAACCACTAAAACCATTTGTTATGAGAACCTTCGGGCTGAAAGAGCCCCAAGTAATTGAGTTGTCAATGTGCGATCGTCCTATGCTAATGTTCTAGCCAAAAACAAAGGCCAAGGAAAGATAAGCCCTGAAGATTATGTGTAGTAAACTGATGGGAGAGTGAAAGTTCTAATACTTTTAGTCACACTGGCCTGCCTTTTATTACAGAACATTTATTTTTTGGGAGAGAGGTCATTATAGTAAATATCATATGCTTTCAATTTTCCAAGATGGTGGCACTCAAAATAGATGCTAGGGGACAAATAAAATATAAAAATTTAAAGGTGGCTTGCCAAGCAGAGCTCTTAATTGGATATTCTCATGACTATGCTAAATGTCAGCAATAACTCTATGAGAAAGAAAAGGTAGACCATGAGCAACTAAAAACTGACCTTTTAAAAGTTCACTTTAGGTTCTCAAAGCCCTTTAACTAGGAAATGATGCTTTCAAATTTCTGGGACACTTCACAGGACTCAAATGGAGAAGCAATTCCATAATATCTAAGGCCAGAACATTTCCCTCTCACATGTTTCTCCTCTTTTTCCTAAAATTACTCATAGTTCGTTATGTACTTGTCATTCCTCTAAGCAATACAGAGTTGGGTGGTGGCCGGCACTGCAGTAACAGAACACAGGCAGTGAATCAAAGGGCTACAGTGTAACTGAAGAGACTAATGATGCACCTTGTGAAATGGCTATTCATTGAATGATATCTTACACATTACTCTTTGATTTTAGTATGTAACAATACAATTCTACGCGATTTTCTGGCAGGCATCCTCTGTAATCCTCTCTCTCCTACACATTCTTTAAATTTAAATATTAGTGGAAAGTACCTCTGTCTTTGTGAGAATATTCTGTGACAGAGGTAAGTAATAAACATGCCCACTCAAAAGAGTTTTGTAACTTTGAAATTGTACTTGAAATGCAAGTTGCCTATTTAATATGCTTAGATACTTTGTTTCATTTTATTGTTCTCTCCATCTCTCTGTCTCTCCGTCTCTCTCAATCTCTTTCTTTTTCCTCCCCTTAAATACACACTTGCACACAGCTGTACACATGCACATATACATACTCAAGTGTTGTCGTATTATTCAACTTTTCTATCTTCTTTTTGTTTACCTAATTTGGCTTAATCTATGATTGTGAAACCAAATATCCTAATTTAATTAACTTTTAGTCTAATTCTTATGTGTCTAATAAATGTTCTTTATATAATTAGCTGACTGGCAAATACAATTTATTACTATTACTTCATAAAATTTTGCATTTAATATTGCATATTATTTATTATTACACAATGTTTTTTCATCTCATTTAACCCCAAATTCCTAACTTGTCAAACATCAGCTTTACTTCTGCTTTTCTTTTATTTTAGTTTGTCTAGTATACCTCTTCCCATTGTGCTTCTCCCTTTAAAAACATTTCAGTATACGTAAATATACTTGTATGCTTTAAGTGAATAAGAATTATTTTTTTATTTTCGTGAAATATTTTACCATAGCTTGGTTTTTTTTCCACTTAGTTGATCAAATCATTATTGATTATCCTTTGTCTATATTGCTTAGCTCCCTCATTTTCCTGTCTTTTTTTGCGTCTTTACCCTTATGAGGTCCTGTTGATACCAGCCCTCCCTACCTCCATCCCCATCTCCATCCCATAACTAATGTTAGAAATTTAGTATTTATTAGTCCACATTTTTATGCTCATAAAATCATATAAACCAATCAAAATATTTGCACACAATGTATCGATTTTTCATTGCTTGTTTTTTTAAATGTGATCACATTGTATATAATTCTGTATCTTGCCTTTTTGCTTATTAATACCTCATAAAAATATCTCTAGATCAAATTATATAGCTTGTATGCATTTTTTAAATGCTCCATATACTTCCAAAGCATAGACATAGCATAATTTATTCAACAATTTCTGAATTCATTATACATTTTTCTTTTTTCTTTTAAAGTTTCATATACTTCCTGCTTGTTCGATCAAATTAGTTATCTTTTTTCTTGTCAGTTTAGAAAATCTACTAAAATTTTACATTCTACTAAAACGTGTCATGATTGGTGGGATACATGCCGTCTCTGGCCTTGTGAGCAAGATATGTGCCATCCGGAGATTTTTTTTTGTTGTCATCTATTGAGTCCTCAGGAGAATACCCCTCTACCCCTATCAGTTAGTGTCCTTCTAGTCAAAGAGGTAAAGTGAACTCTTCCAAATTCTTTAGCTTTGGGGGAGCTAATTGGCGGCCTAAGGGACCAGTGGGTTCTTACAAGACCACCAACGTGGATGGAACACTGCTATCTTTCTTTTTAGTGCCCCACTTTTTAGATTTGAGTGGATCACTCTCTTTTCAGGAAGCATAAAGCTCTAATTTGTCCAAGTGATCTCTCTAGGACCCAGGATCTAGGCACAGCTAGACAAAAGTCCTGCATATACGCCTCCTGCCAGGATTGTAACAAAACCAAGGCCTTTTTTTTTATATAGTATTTGCTTGTTTATTTTTTAATTTTTTAATTTTTTTATTGTTGTTCAAGTACAATTGTCTCCATTTTTCTGAGCTTTTACAGAATGAGTTCATTATCTTATATTCCCATTAGTATTACTGAAAAAATTAAACTAAAAACAATGAAAGCAATATATACTTATTGCAAAAAAATTTAAAACATATGAGAGTATAAAATAGAAAATAAGTATCAGTTATAACTCCACTAAGAAGTAACCACATTTATTCATATATTTTCTAACTTTTTACATATAGTTTTATTTTTTTAATTTTATTTATTTTTTTGTTCAATTACAGTTTATTTGCATTCTCTTCCCTCCCCTCCTCCCTTCCCCTCCAGCCCCACCACCGCCCCAGCCTCCCTCCTCCCCCTTAGTTCTGTCCATGTGTCCTCTACAGTGATTCCTGAAAACCCTTCTCCCCATTGTCCCCTCCCCCCTCTCCCCTAGCTATTGTTAGACTGTTCTTAATTTCAATGTCTCTGGTTATGTTTTGCTTGCTTTCTGCTTTTGTCGATTATGATCCAGTTAAAGGTGAGATCATATGGTATTTGTCCCTCACTGCCTGGCTTACTTCACCTAGCATAATGCTCTCCAGTTCCATCCATGCTGTTGCAAAGGGTATAAGCTCCTTCTTCCTCTCTGCCGCATAGAATTCCATTGTGTAAG